>VWYK01115671.1:5866-16090 GCA_013399775.1 Semnornis frantzii | reverse complement strand
AAAAAAAAAAAAAAAGCCAGCAGACTCCAAAATAGTAAATCCTGAGAAGGCAGTAGAAGGCTTCTCCGTGGAAGACTAGACTAATCCAAAATTTTATATTCACCACTGCAAATCCTTAATAGCATGGACTGCAGTGACATTGCTTTGGATTTACACAAATGCAAGTAAGAAGATTTCATCTGCTGAAACCGCTTTTAATGCAGCAAAGTGCTCAGGGTTGTTCTGTCAACAATATACACACCTGGTTTTGGACTTGCTTTTTTCTTCTCTGCACGTCTAAGCTGTTCTTCATGAATTTGCTGCCCAGTCATAAGCCTGTATACAGGAGGTTCTGCATTCTCGTGAAGAAGAACTAGTTTCAGGTTACGCTGATCCATAAGTTGGAGTGCCTCTGCTCGGTGCATTTGTCCTAAGCTCTCTCCGTCCTGGTTGATGACATGCAAAATCCGATGGGGAATTCTTCGCCCAACACTTCCAAATTGTGCTTTGGTTTTTGGTGCCGTTCGAGATTTTTCAGCTGTACAAAATGGTTGAGGAAGTCCAAACAGGGATGACTTTGTAGGGTCAGGTACCACCATCCAGAATGGAGAAATCGCCCTTTTTTGTGGCATTTGCATCAGAAGAGTGCCAAAGAATCTGTTTGCATACCTGTTCTCACTTCTAGTTGTGTGACATAAAAGTTTCATCATGCCAGTAGCTGTCATTCTGAGGAGGCAGGGAAGAAGAAAACAGAAGTTACCACTATCAGTTAGGTTCGTCTAGTTACATGAGAAAGACTTGACACCAGTTTAGTAAGCCCTAGTCCTTAAGACTACTCTTTCTGAAAGATATGTGGGGTTATTGTCAATTGCGCATTCTGTATAATAATTTAATGGTAACCAGAAGGCATAGCCAGAGAGGACATTTGACAAAGGAACAAAATGCATGAAGAGCTGATGCTATCTTCAGTGTTTTAAAATCTGAGCCTCAACTCCTTTAAAGAATCCAATGTTTCTACTTCATTTCTCTTCATTAGAATATCTACTCTTGCACAGCTTAGAGTTTGTGTATAGAGACTAGCCAATATATAGGAGACAGAGCTTCCTGTCAAATAAAAAAGCATGTAACACTTGTAATTTTAGTCGATATTTTTAAAAATTAGGTAGCTAACACCAGGACTTTCTTCCTCATTTTGATACCCTTCTTTGGAAAGTTTCATCTAAACCATGCTAATTCAGAGCCACCCTAATCACATAATGAAATGGTGGTTTGTGCAACATCCATCAGCATCCATTCTGGCATCTACGGCCTAACACCTCTGTAAGGTTTTAGAGTTTCAAAGCTTTGACTATACAAAGTAAGTCTGCTGTGCAAAGTCTTCACCTTGGCATTACAACATGACACAGTAACCACTACTACACTTGAAGATAGGGTTTATCCCAGAGTTGAAAAGGCTAGCATACAACTTGTTCTTCATAGCACTGGCCCCAAATTGTATAGTTTCTCAGTTTTCCAAGTGTCACTTTGTGGCAGTAATCCAGCTAGTTACTCGGCCCTATATATGGACTAAGCACCAATACTATTTTAGTAACCTTTAAAAAAAAAGTGTTATTGCTGTCTGTTAAGCTCAGGGTCTACTGATTCAGACATGCATCAAAGTGAATGCACTGCCTTAAACTTACTTTATCAGATATTTAAAGCATCCATTGATTTGCCCAGTTTTTCACAAACGCTAAATGTACAGTGGCACATTCCTATTTATAGTGAGCTGATTTTATCCAGTTATCAAAACTATTTAGATTTCTTAAATACAGAAAGAATGCTCCTAAGTACCATTTCACCAGAACCATCCAATAAAAACACTAGTAATGATATTTTTCTTCTTGAATGATGAGAAAAGCTTGTAGGGAAAAAAAAAAATGCGAAAAACAGAGACACAGGTAAGACTTGCCTGCTGTGGAAAATAAGCAACAGATTCATATGCCCAAGATTCTCACTAACAAAATTTAAATAAACTTTTACAGGCATCTATCCTGGTATAGCACTGATAAAGCTGGGCACTTCCTAAGCAAGCCTCAAAAGGCATCAGTGCTTGAAGACCAGTGAAACTGGTATGTTTGGGATATTTCTTTAATGGCTCATTGAATGCCCCTGGCAAGTTTTGGTGGGCCTGAACACTATTTGCATTTTGTCCAAAACTTAAGGTGTCAGCTATGTTTTATCAGCTTAAACCATGTAGAAATAAAAAGCAAACCGTATTAGCTGCAGTTGTTGTATTCTATGTTTGAGGCAACAGGTACAGGGAAAGCCAAGGATTATACATGAAACCAAAACCAGGTCATAGCAGATGAGTTGTGTTTTCTTTTGGCTTAGGAATGAATGTGGGTCCCATCGTATACATACATACATGTGTGCATTTTTATGTATATGAAATTGCATAAGCACCTATCTGTGTGCATACATATACATGGAGAAGGTGCAAGCAACCAGCAAGGATAAGGAACTTCAAAATTCTGTGCACTGTTGGCTCAGTAACAAGCAAAACAACCTGCTTGTGAATAAATGTAGTCTGACAGTGGGGACAGTTTGGAGCTTGGCACAAATTTCAAAGTAGGGACAAAGTCAATATAAACTGCTTGAAGGTAGTACGTGTCAGTTCATAAACAGGGCAAGGCTGTGTGCCGTAGCTGGATTCTGAACTGAGCCACAGGGCACAGGAGAGAAACACCAGGATATTCACAGCCAAGTCTAAAAGCCACGGGTAGCGCTACCTACCACCCTTCGTGCTTAAGGCCAAATCCAAATCTGAACCACTGCCCCTGGGAAATGCTTTTTCTTGGCCACGACAACAGCCCTACAACTAAACACCCACCACCGTCAGTCCAGTATTTGTGTCATCAGCGCAGGCACACAAAAGCCAGAAAGTAATTTTTAAAACGTTTTCATAGACCGGCTGTGGATGGTGCTGTGCTGTTTTGCTTTGTACATGTCCATGCCCTAGCATGGCCGAGTGCGGCGTTTCGAGCACGCAGGCTCCAGGCCTACTGGGCACCGTAGATGGATTTCGCTGCGCCTGTGCGTGCTTCAGACCTACAGCTACGTGCCGGTGTTAACGGGAGATGCTCTGCAGAAGCTGCTGCCATGTGTGTTCCTGCACTGTCCCGTACGAACTCCGGCTACTACTTCGGATCTGTGAGCGGCTCACTGCGGGACAGAGGGGCTGTGCGACCGTGCGACCCTGCGTTCCTGACTGGGCATGGCCGGGAGGTCACCGTGCGTATAACCGTGTGACCCGGGCAAGACGGTGTGCCGCTGCAGGGAGGCCCCGGGGCTCCGGCGGCGGATCCGGCGGCTCTGACCTCGCTGTCCGGAGGCCGCCGGGACTCCCGCGGCTGCCCTGGACCGTCCGCTCGTCCCCCGCGCCGGGCGGCTCTTACCTGCCGGCCGGGCGGAGCCACGCCGCCGGCCCCGGCCCCGGCCTTGCCCGCCGCAGCAGGCAAGGGAGCAACCCGGGCTACCGCCAGGGTAGAAAGAGGCCCACCTCTCCCGTTTCCTTTTCCTCTTCCTCCTCTTCCTCTTCCTCCTCCCGTTCTGTGCCTCCGCCCCGTCCGAGGGCGCGCGCGTACAGGCGTGTGCATCCTCGCGTGCGCGTCCCCGTCCGACCAGGCGTGCTCCGTGCGCGTTCGCGTGTGCCGCCCCGTGCCCCTGCGCGTCCGTGTGCGCCCGGGGCGCTCTCGCGCATCTCTTGTGATCCCAGCTGCGCTCTCCTGCGTGCGGCGGAGTAGCGGCCCGCGGCCGTACCCTTCCGCTTGGGCTCCCCTGCGTGCGGCTGTGACGGCTGCGTGGGTGCGAGGCGGGGTATTTGTGTGCACACAGTGCTTGTGCCTGTGTACCTGCCACCCCGTGGAGACGGACGCTCTGCCCGGAGGGTTACTGCATGGCCCGTAAAATCATAGGATCATTTAGGTTGGAAACGACCTTCACGATCATCGAGCTAACTCTTAACCTTACTACCAACACCACACTAAGCCATACCTCCAGGCACCACTTCTGTTCGGCTTTTAAACACATGCAGGGATAGTGACTCCACCACCTCCACGGGCAGACTGTTCCAATGCCTGGCAACCCTTTCAGTGAAAAAATTGTTCCAAATGTCCAGCAACCTTCCCTTGGTGCAACTTGAAGCTGTTCCCTCTTGTTCTATTACTACATGGGAGAAGATACTAATACCTCCCTTCAGGCAGCTGCAGAGAGCAAGAAGGTCTCCACTCAGCCTCCTTTTCTCCAGACTAAGCCTCAGTTCGCTCAGCCACTTCTCTTTACACTTGTTCTGCAGGCTCTTCACCAGCCCAGCTGCTCCTCTCTGGACCTGCTCCAGCACCTCAATGTGTCTCTTGTAATGAGGGGTCCAAAACTGAATACGATACTCGAGGTGTGACCTCCCCAGTGCAGAATATGGAGGGATGATTGCCTCCCTGGTCCTGCGTGGCTGCTTGTATTTCTAATGCAAGCCAGCATGCCGTTAGCCTTCTTGGCCAGCTGTCAGCCAGCACCCCCAGGCCCAGTTCCTTTCTGCCAGACAGCTTTCCAGCCACTCCTCCCCAGGCCTGTAGTGTTGCATGGGGTTGTTACGGCTCAAGTGCAGGACCCAGCACTTAACCTTGCCGAAGCTCATACTGTTGACCTTAGCCCATTGATCCAAGTCCCTCTGTAGAGCCTCCCTACCATCAAGGGGATCAACGATCACACCCAACTTGGTGTCATCCTCAAGCTTATGGAAGGGTACACTCTTATTTCTCATCAAGATAATTGATAAAGATGTTAAATGGAAGTGGTCCCAACAGTGAGCTCTGAGGAACACCACTTGTGATCTGATGCCGGATGGCCTTAACTCCATTTACCACCACTCTCTGGGCCCAGTCACAGTCAGTGTTTTACCCAGGAGAGCTGTAACGGTTCTGGGTGTCACCCACCCACCCCTTATCGCCCCAACCACCCTCCACCTTCTTTCCACCCTCTCCCTTATCTCAGAATCTCTCTTATGTGTGCAAGGTGATCTGGAAAGGTCAGCAAGAGGTATTAGATTAGCTGGGAAATGTGCAGGATCAGGCAGAAGAGTTAATATGGCAAAAGCCAGGTGGAGACTCTCTTATCTGTGTTTCTGTCCTTGCTTTTATATATGTCCTGGCAGAACCAACAGGTAATTTAGACATTACTATATTTTCTTTTTCGCAGCCAATAATCTAATTTCTCTCATTAAAATATTCTAATTAGCCTCAAACCAGCACAAGAGCATACACCCATCTAAGCCATGAGCAGTCAGATTTTTCATGAGGATGCTATGCGAAAGTGTTGAAGGCTTTATGGAAGTCTAGCTAGACAACATCCACAGCCTTTCCCTTACCTACTAGGTAGGTCACTTATCAGAAATGGAGATCTGGTTTGCCAAGCAAACCTGCTTTTTATAAACCCATGCTGATTGGGCCTGATTTCCAGATTGTCCCATATATGGTGTATAATGATCTGCTCCATGACCCTCCCTGGCAATGAGATCAGCCTGAGAGATCTGTAGTTTCCCGGATTCTCCTTTCAGCCTTTTTTGTAGATGCGTGTGACAGTTGCTACCCTCATGTCCTCTAGGACCTCCCCAGTTAGCCAGGACTGGTGACAAATGATTCCTATCCCGGGAAGCATTCCATTGTCAGGTGCAGCCTGGTCTAGTTAAAGATGCCCCTGCTGACTGCAGGGGTGTTGGGATGGATGACCTTTAAAGGTCCCCTCCAACCAAAACCGTTCTATGATTCTGTCCACACACCTGTTTCTGCATACCTGTGCATATCATGTGTGTCAGACATATTTCTGCATGTACCAGTTTGTGCATGTAGAGAGCTTCTGTCTCTTTATGGATACATGCACTTCTCTGTGTGTTCCTCTTGTTCTTGGTGTTTATGTATCTCCATGCTCAGGTACCTGTGTGGTGTGATTTGTGGGGTTCTGCATGTGCAGTTGCTGGGTTGTGGTGTTTTCCTGGGTGTGCAGTGGCTGAGTTGTGTGGGTTTGTTGATGCTGTGTGTGTCTTTGCTGCACAAAATCACAGAACCTTAGAGGTTGGAAGGGACTTCTAGAGATCATCGAGTCCAACTCCCCTGCCAAAGCAGGATCACCTAGTGTAGTTTGCACAGGAATGCATCCAGGTGGGTTTTGAAAGTCTCCAGAGGAGTCTCCACAACCTCTCTGGGAGCCTGGAAGAGTCAGCTGTGTGTAGGCTTGAGGACTGATGATGAGGCGATTCTCACCGTGATCCTCCTGTGAGGGCGTTTGTAGCTGTGAGGGGGGAGATGTGCATGCCGAGCGCTTTGTGCACGGTGAGGCCGCGCACCCAAATCATTGTACCTCGGGGCGCACCATAAGATGTCACACTGTCTGCACCCGTAAGGCTGCCTGCTGCTGTGACTGCATACACAGCAGTGCGACCTCATGTCGCCTGCTACGACCGCTGGAAGCGTGCATCAGGTCGTGTCAGCTGTGCAGACTGCTGAGCGTGTGTGCGAGGGGGTGTGTGGTGCGTGTGGTGCGTGTGCGGGGGGTGCACGGTGGAGATGTGTCTGCAGGGGTCAGCAGCGTGTTCGTTTGTGGCATTGTGTGACTCAGTCTGAAAGCTTGCTGGATGTTCGGGTTTGTTACCTTCTTTGGTAGGTTGCTCTGCCTGAGGTTTGCAGGCTTCTTGCACTTTGGAGATAGAAAACGTTGCCTTTGAAAGGAAAGCCGAAGTTCATGTACAAACCCTAGGTCCCCAGCAGTAAGTAGCGTGCTAAACAGCGTGGGAGTTTGCTGTTCTGCTGTTGTTCTGGTGGGGCAGCGTGTCTGCAGAGAATGTCTTTTCAGCAGCCGAGGTGTTTGTGTTTATTGAGGGATGCTGTTCAGCCAGCTGGACTGGAGCTGAGAACAAAACTCAGGCTGAAAGTGTGCTTGTGTTCAGAGTTTGGTACAAATGATGCCACGGGAAGCAGCTGGAAGGGAGGCCTTGTCTGCTGTCCTTCCTGCTTAAAAAATAACAGGACTTTGTAGCTTATTTGCTTTGGGCCACAACTAAGTCACCCTTTTTCCTCTCCCTCCTTTCTGCCCATGAGGAAGTGACGCAATGAAAATCTGAGCTGAATCATTTTTGTTTGAAAGCTTTCTTAACTGTGGTTTTAGAATGTTTTTATTCCATGCGGCGGTTGCTTTGGTATGGTCATTTTGGTACACACATGGAAACAAGTCTGTCATCACTTTATGCTCCTCCATCTTTACATAAGACATCATATGGTGATTGTGTGCAAAACCAGAAAACTTTACTAAATCGGTTCACAATCTGAAATTCATTCATATTGTCTTATTTTCGCTAAAAATTCTTGCCTGCAGTAATGAGTATGGAAAAGGCCATTAACAGAATTAGCTAAGTTGACGGCGAGCTGTGTCAACAACCTAGTTGACAAGTGTAGCTTCTCCTATTCTATGCAAATAGTGCCTGGGTTTTGTTTTTTTTTTCATACCCCTCTTTTGTTCACGTCTTGATTTCACTCAGGCTTCATGCCTTTGCAGTTGTAAGGCATGGGAAGAGAAACTGCCATTAGTTCTATCCATAGAGTGTCTGAAAGCAACAGATCTCATAAATTTTTCAAATTCTGCAATGTCCAGTTGTAGAGAGTAATATATTTCACAATAAGAAAGTGTAAGACAAAAATTATTTTTTTGCTTCTCTTTTTTTATGGTCTGGATATCAAATGTGGAATTTGAATAACCGTGAAGGGAAGCTTTAGCAGAGCTGAAGCCTGGAGATACTTTTCTATTACTACATTCTCACCTCTGCAATATGCATTAGAGGACAGCTTGTCAGTGGCCCAGCTTGCAGTTAGCTGCTATTGCCTCTCTGAGAACCACCCCCATAAGACATTTAGTTTTCAGCAATGTTAGCAGCAGCAATAAAACTAGTAATCCTCTTCACTGTGATCAAAACTACCTGCATGAAAACAAAGCATAGAACTTGCATTCCTTCTCTCTTCCCTTTATTTAATTCCCTTAAGTTTAAACCTGATGCTTGTTTTATTTCATGCCTTTCTAATTAAATTTAGTGTGCCAAGAAATAGTGCAGTCTTCTCGTGCTGTTTGTCCTCAACTTGATCTTTCTGTGGATTTATTGTCCTCTTTCTCCTTGTCCTTTGTCTCATGTCTGTTTACACTGTAATTGTCCAGGGGCCGTGGTTTTATATGTGCCTATCACAGTGGGACTGCAGTTTTAATTGTTTATAAGACACTATCATAATAGATGCAGTTAATAATAACTTTCTGCCTTCTATTTTGCCTCATCATCCTCAGCCCACTCCTGACAGTACTCTCAGTCATTTCTTTAAGCTTTTCATTCCTAAATCTGCATCTGTCTTTTTTTTTTTTTTTCTTCCCCCTCCATTTGACATTTAGTTTTCCAAGCTGGTTAGCAAAGTTGCTTTCACTTTATTATGTTTTGTGCCAAATCAAAGCCTACTCTGCTAGACCTCGAGCCAAACCAGAGAATTTAAAATGCAAATATATGCAAAGGAGAAAGGATAGTGGATAGAGAGATTTCTCACCCTCACACATGAACAATGTAGTGATCTGGCAGTGTGGATGTTATCAATATTATTAGCTAATGTGAGACTCAAGGTGCTACAAGTGATCTATGGGGCATGTTTGATTGCCCGCTCAAGATGCTGGAAACTGTTTCCAGTCCTTCTGTGTTTCAGAGTCAATATGCCCCTGAATCTACTTGTTCTGAGGACAGTAATATGCTTGTAATGGCTAACAGATAACGAGAATGCCCTTAGCTGTTGGACAAAGTGCTCACCTGGAGAGCCAAGGTTCTAGTTTACTTTGATTCAAACTCAGTCATTAATTTTGTGAGAGGAGAAACCAAGCTGCTGAAATGTCTTACACCTGCAGAGAGTTAATTTCTGCTGGCACAGAGTGGAGGATGGGCTTACTTCGATCTGTGGTGAACATCTTGACACTTTGTAAACTGGACCAAAATATTTCAATTTCCAAGCAAGTTCATGAGGAATTTATTACTGATAGTGTTGCATTTATGCCTGGGGCTCTTGGCCATGGACCAGTAGCAGTGTGTGGGACAGCAGGTTTTTTCAGTCTCATTACTGGATTTGTGATTAGTCTTCTGTACACTTGTGCTTGCAAAAATAATGAGCATCTGGAGGGCTACTTACCCTGTGCCCCTCCATTTTCCCAGTTTTCTCTATAATTCCCTCCTTTGCAGGGTGTTTTGTCAGGAAAGCTTTTGGGAAGACTTGGAGACAATCTCTTCCTCCTGCCTACCCCAGCTTTTTAGCAGCACCTGGCATGGCTCACCTCTCCCTTCCTGTTTAGTTGTAACCATGGCCACCTGGTTCTGCACCCCCTTGGTTCAGAGAGGGGCCATATCCTCCACTATTACCCCTTACATTCCTTTTCCTGTTAGTGTTTATAAAAGACTTTTGCACATAACCCAGATGAAAAACTCCCTTGTGTAGGGCTGGGACTTGCCATATGGCAGAGAACACGTCAAAGTAAACATGTATTTAAAGGACAGAAATTCTGCGTATGTAGTAGGTGAGATTCCTGCGTTCTGCAGTAGCTCATTTACTCATTTTCCATTCCAAGCTTTTGAGAGCTGCTTCCTACACAGGCTTCTCTATTTTTGTTCATCAAGAGACAGTAAAAAATTAAAGCAAACCCACAAATTCAGTAGGGTGATAAACTTGGCACTGATGCCCAACACGGAGTGTATGAATACTGTTGAAACAGCTTAGGTTTACTTTGGTTTCTGAGATCTGCCCCCATTACAGGAATTAAAACAAATCTTTTGAAGATGCTTGCTCTGCCATTAAATTGCTTGGGCTGATTTACCAAATCCAGGCAAAGAACTGATTTCGCTCCCTGAAAAGCAAGGCTGACTGAATTTATTAAAATGTAAATCATAAAGCAAGCCTGTGGGTCCCTGGGGTGAGGCACAATTAAAGTTAAAACTTACCAGTGTAGAAAGTTTTTTTAACTGTCTAGTTTTACATCTTGACTGTAGAGAGAGAAGTTTCCACTGTACATCTAAAACATTGTTCTGCAGCCTTTGCAAGTTGCTGGGTTCAGCTGCGAAGATTTTAAATGCTGCTTTTGTTGGCAGCCTAGGACACATCCATGACCTTATTAAAGTGGAAGTGAAAGCTCTCTTTTTTTTTTTTT
>VWYK01115667.1:0-48726 GCA_013399775.1 Semnornis frantzii | reverse complement strand
GGGGAGGAGGAGGGGGAGGAGGAGGGCGTATGGCGTCATAGCCTGGCGACGCCGCCATCATGAGGAGGGCGAGGGCCGCGCCGGGCGTTTGAACGACGCCATTTACAGAAGGTCGGGGTAGCGGTAGAACGGGTAACGAAGGAGTCGACTGGGAGCGAGCTGCCAGCGGCGCCATGTTGGGGAGGTCGCAGCACCTCTGCCCCCACCACCCTACGGCACTCCGTGAGGAATGAGGGGCGCGGAGGACGCGTGGCGTATCGGCGCCATCTTGGGGAGGTCGCGCCCATTTCCCCCTTGTCGGCGAGGAGGTGCGAAGGTGCTCGGGGGCAGCCCTGAAGGAAACGGTGGGTCGAGACCTGATGGCTCAGCTGAGCAGGCTGCGATCCCGCCCCCTTTGTTTGTTTGTTTCTCTTGAAAACATCCTGTTTAAAACCATCCCAGCCTGCTGCTGGGCCTTGACTTCGCCTGCCTGCACATCACTCTGGTGGCCTTAGGGTGGGAGAAACCCTATTGCTGAGCTAATCTGAGTTTAAATAAATAAAAAGAGATCAAAATAACACATTGGGAGGCCACCAGGGCATGGGAGAGGCCATCTGTTTGTGGCTGTGAATCTCTGCCTTCTCCCAGGGAGGGCCAGCAGCTTGAAGCAGCTGTGGCTCCTGGGCTGGAGCAACTCTGAAAGGCACCTTGGCCTGAAGCCAAGAGGATGGGCTGTCCTCATGTCTCATGTCATAAAATTTGCTGTCACTACACTGGGATTTTACAGGTTCCCTTGAAGCTTGCAGTACTATCCCTGTAAAAGGAGATGCATCCTACATGCCTGGCAGAAAAAAGCACTCTGCAGATTCACTGATACTCAGATAAAGGTGAAATACAAAGTGGCCAAGCCCAGAGAGTTGGTGGTGAATGGAATAAAATCCAGTTGGCGACAAGCCACAAGTGGTGCTCCTCCAGGACCCAGTTTTAGGGCCAGTTCTCTTTAATGTCTTTATCAGTCATCTGGCTGAAGAGATCAAGGGCATGCTCAGTAAATTTGCAGCCAACACCAAGCTGCGTGTTAGTGGTGACCTGGTCTGCTGGAGGGTCAGGAGGCTATACAGAGAGATATGGCCAGGCTGGATTGATGAGCTGAGGCCAATGGGATGAGATTCAACAGGGCCAAGTGCTGGGTCCTGCACTTGGGTTACAACAACCCCATGAACACTGCAAGCTCAGTACAGAGTGGCTGGAAACTGCACAGTGGAAAAGGACCTGTGGATGTTGTTTGACAGTGGCTGAAGATGATCCAGCATGTGCCCAGGTGGCCATGAAGGCCACCAGCATCCTGGCTTGTATCAGCAAGCAACAGTGTGGTCAGCAGGACCAGGGCAGGGATCATGCCCCTGGACTGGACCCTGGTGAGGCAACACCTTGAATTCTGGGTTCAATTTTGGGCCCTCACACTGAGAAGGACATGAGGGGCTAGAGCAGGGATCAACTGTCCAGTCTGCAGAGTCACACTCCAGTTGTAATTTCTGCAGTGCAATTTGGGGGATCTTTGGAGCCACGTGCACATTCTCACAGCATACTGTGGGTAAAAGAACAGCTCTGCTTTTCACAGGAGTGTCATCTTAGCCTGTAGACTACATCACTGAGTTTTGGATGCTCTGGAGTTCTGTCACTGGCCTCCCCTAGGTATGAAATACGGAACTAGGTCAAATCATGATTTACACCAGTTGCTAAGATGAACAACTTCCTCTGCAGAGCCTTGTAGGTCTTATGGCTGCTGTTCCTTGAAGACAAGGGAGAGACAAACTTGTGGAGGCAGCTGATGGGGACTCTAGTAACTGAGGAATTCCCTTCTGCAAATCAGTGGGTTTGGAACAGGACCACAAGCACCAAGATCTGGGAGTGTGCCGCACAACAGGCCTGGTGTAACCCAAAATCACCTAGAATCTCCAGAAGAGGAAGGCTGCTTCCCGGTACATCACAAGAAGGTAGATTTAGGTGAGCCACCAAGAAAAAGTCCTAATGATAGGATGTGAAGAACTTTGGGACACTCTGGAATTTCCCTTTTGGAGGTGTTAAGAACAGGTTAGACAAAATACTGCTGAGGAATGCTGTAGGTAGAGTTTCTTTTGCCTCAGGGAGAAGAATGAATGACATGACCCCATCTGAGTGCATATTTTGAGGGCCACATGTTGCTAATAGGTTTGGAATGGACAGATCAAACCGTGGGTTTGTGAAAGTGCACACTGATGAGTCACTGGCTGCTGGGACTGTGGTTGGCATGTGCTCATTTTCTTCCACCCTTTCTTACATTTGGGGCCTGTAAGAAAGGTGGAGACAATCTTTTTAGTGAGACCTGTTGTGACGGGACAAGAGGTGATGGTTTGAAATTAAAAGACGAGAGATTCAGAAAAGATCTAAGGAAGAAATGGTTTATGCTAAGAGTGGTAAGACCCTGTCCCAGGTTGCCCAGAGAGGTGGTGGATGCCCCATCCCTGGAACCATTCCAGGTCAGGTTGTTTGGGGCTCTGAGCAACCTGCTCTAGTTGCAGGTGTCTCTCTTGGCTGCATAGGGTTGGACTTGATGACTTTGAAAGGTCCCTTCCAACCCAAACCATTCTATATGAAAAAAAGCACAGGAACATAAGCTCTTGACAGGAAACAGCATGGACATTAATTTGGGATGTACCAGAAAGGTTCTCCAGAGAGGCAGTATCTCCTAAAATGAACAAACTAATTATTTCTCTTTGAGCATCAGCATATTGTCTCCCCAGATTCTGATGAAGATTCAGACTGTGCTGTGTCATACACACATAGTCTTAGGTGAAAAGGGTTGGGAAAAGACTCATTGTGAGTACAAATTTGGCCAGAAGCATCAGGAAGCTAGCTTGTGCTCCCATGGGAATGCCAGGGACTGGTTAGGACATGCCATATCACAAAGTGGTTTGCATTGGAAAGAACCTTAAACATAATCTAGTTAAAATCCACATGCTATTGCAGGGACACCTCCTATTAGACCAGGTTACTCAAGGTCCCATCCAACCTGGCTTAGAACACTTCCAGATTCAGAGTTCAAGAAAAGACAAAAGAGAAACAGTGATGCATGGTGGGGAAAGGAAGGTCTGGTGACTGAGCAGGCTGAGAAAGTTTTGCCTGTCCATATCCTGGCTCTGGGAAAAGAGACCTGGAAGAGAGAACAAGGACAATGTTATCATTTAATATGTCAGCTCAGGTGCTGAGGCCACAGGAGAAGGGTCAAGAGACCTGTCCAGAGAAGGGCAAGAAAGCTGGCAAAGGGTCTGGAGCATAAGTCTTGTGAGGATCAGTGAAGGGAACTGGGGTTGTTCAGCCTGGAGGAGGCTGAAGGGAGGCCACCTAGGCTTCCCCGAAAGGAGGTTGGGACCAGGCAGGGATTGGTCTCTTCTCCCTAGTACCAGGTGATAGAATGAGAGGAAATGGCCTCAAATTGCACCATGGGAGGTTTAGGTTGGATATTAAGAAAAAATTCTATCCTGTAAGAGTGGCCAGGGATTGGAACAGGCTGCCCAGGGAGGTGGTGGAGTCACCATCCCTGGAGGTGTTCAAGGCAAGTTTGGACATGGCACTTGGTGCCATGGTCTAGTCTTGAGGTCTGTGGTAAAGGGTTGGACTTTATGATCTTCGAGGTCTCTTCCAGCCTTGGTGATACTGTGATACTGTGTGATACTGTGATAGAACACTGATGATTTAGCAGAACTTGCCTAGCAGTTTCAAACCTTAATGGTGCAGACTGAAGGGGAGAAGAACAGTTACAGCTGCTTGGCCTTTTTCTTCTCTCCTTTTTTCAGGTTAAATAACCCCCATCTATTGCTTTCCTTTCACGTGAGTTTTGCAACCAGGATTATTCAGTAATGTGCAATAAGCCAGATTTACATGGTTTAGAAAAAGCCAGGCTGGATTTCATTCCTCCAGGGAGAACCTTCATAGTGCAAGGGGTTTGTTCTAAGTAGCTTTGGCTGGCCTCAGGCTGCCACAGCTTCTCTGGAGCCAGATTAGACCAAAGCTGAGTCTGAGTTCATTATTCCTGTGATGAAAAGCTCTGTAGACACCAACATCAATCTCTGCAGTCACCAAGAGAAGCGCAACAAAGGTGGTGAAGGGTCTGGAGCACAAGACTTGTGAGGGGCAGCTGAGGGAACTGTAATGAAACTGGGATTGTTCAGCCTGAAGGAAAGGAGGGTGAAGGGAGACCTTCTGGCTCTCTACAACTCCCTGAACAGAGGTTGGAGCCAGATGGGGGTTGGTCTCTTCTCCAGAGCAACAAGTGATAGGACAAGAGGAAATGGCCTCAGGCTGCACCAGGGGAAGTTTAGGTTGGATATTAGGAAAACTTTCTTTCATGCAAGAGTGGTTGAACATTGGAACAGTCTGCCCAGGGAGGTGCTGGAGTCACCTGGAGGTGTTCAAGAAATGTGTGAACATGGCACTTTGGGACATGGTTTAATGGCCATGGTGGTGTTAGGTTGGTGGCTGCACTCCATGATCTTAGAAGTCAAACAGACCTTTTTGTTCATCAAGTCCAACTGCTCGCCTAGAGCTTACAATCCCAACACTACTGCTAAGCTACTACTACTAAAGCATGTCACTCAGCCACACATCTTTTAAACAGCTCTAGGGATGGTGACTCCACCACTGCCATAAGCAGCCTCTTCCAATGCCTGATAACCCTTTCTGTGAAGAAATTTTTTCCTAGTGTCCAACCTGAACCTCCCCTGGTGCAACTTGAGGCCCTTTCCTCTTGTCCTCTTGCTTGTTCCTTGGGAGAAAGGACCAACCCCCATCTGGTTCTGACTACCTTTCAGGAAGTTGTAGAGAGCCAAAAGGTCTCCCCTGAGCCTCCTCTTCTCCAGACTAAATAACTCAGGTCCCTCAGCTGCTCCTCATAAGTCCTGTGCTGCAGACCTTTCACCTGCTTGGTTGCTTTTCTAAGGCTGGACATTTATGATCTACTTTTTCTCATTACTCAAGGCCAAATCTAACCTGCCCAAGAGGCAAGGAGGTTTCACCCTGGCTAGGCTGAGCACAGCTACCCTCGGCTGTTCTTAGCGAGGGGGAGCAGGGCTGAGCTGACAGCTGTGCACAGCTGATAAGCTCAAGGCAACCAGGCTTCCTCTCCAAGGAACTGTCTGGCTCTGTGTCACTCCTCCACATCTGAGACGGCATTCTGATGAAGTCAGGAGGTATTTTCATCTGAGGGATGCCCAAAAGGCACAGGCCAGGTGGTTTCCTTTTAACAGAAGGCTAAACAGAAAGAATAGCTCACATGGGTTTACCTTTATCACCCAGGATACTCAAGTTCCAGAAGTTTGCAAGTTTTCTCACCATAAGGTTCAACAAGGCCAAGTCCAAGACCCTACAGCTGGGTCAGGGCAACCCCTAGTATCAGTCTAGGCTTGCATGTACTAATACGTGTCTGACTAAAGTACTTTCTGCTTGGTCTTGTTGACTCTCATATGGGCTCATGCAAACCTCCTGAGGTTCAACAAGGCCAGGTGCAAGGTCCTGCACATGGGATAATGCAACCCCTGGTATCATTCCAGGCTGGAGAGCAGCCCTGTAGTGAGACTTGGGGATGCTGGGGGGTGAAAAGCTGGACACGAGCGGGCACCAAGCACTCACAGCCAGAGCCAACCTGTCCTGGGCTGATCCCCAGCAGCATGGGAGGCAGGGGGAGGGAGAGGATTCTACACCTCTGCTGTGCTCTGCCGAGATTCTGCCTGCAGTGCTGGGGCCAGCTCTGGAGTCCTCAGCACAGCACAGTTATGGACGTGTTGGAGCAGGGCCAGAGGAGGCCACAGCAATGACGGGAGGGCTGGAAGCCCTCTGCCTGTGAGGCCAGGTTGAGAAAGTTGGAGTTGTTCAGCCTGGAGAAGGCCCCAGGGAGATCTCCTGGAAGCCTTTCAGGACTTCAAGGGGTTGAGAAGAAAACTAGGAACAGACTTTTGAGCAGGACCTGTTGTGACAGACAAGGGCTGATGGTTTGAAACTAAGAGGGGGAGATTCAAAACTAGAGAGAAGGAAAAATTCTTCTCTGTGAGCGTGGGGAGACTGAGTCCCAGTTTGCCCAGAGGGGTGGTAGAAGCCCCATCTCTAGAACCATTCCACGTCAGATTGTTTGGGGCTCTGAGCAACCTGCTGTAGGTGCAGATGTCCCTGCTGACTACAGGGGGTCAGACTAGGTGACCTCTAGATGTCCATTCCAACCCAGCACATTCTATGATTCTGTAGTTTAAGGAAGATTAATCTCACAAGCCTTTTTTTTTTTTTCACTCTGAGAAGAACAACTGGATGTTGGAGGTGTTAATTGTTGGCTTGGGCTCATGAAGCAGGAGCATTGTATAGCATGGTGAAAAGCAAGAAGAATAACAGATTTAACAGGAGTGATGGGAGAAGAGAGCATTTCCTTATCCTAAGGAGCTGAAAGGAAGTAATTGATGGCCATAGTGGTGTTAGGTCCAGGGGTGGACTTGATAATCTTGGAGGCCTTTTCCAACCAAAACAATTCTATGATTCTATGAATATGGAGACAAAGGAGAGATAAGGACCCTCATTTCATGGACTGTCACTGCTGCTGCAGGTTCTGACTACTGGTAAGCACAGGGCTAGCCCAGCTCTGCCACATGTAGGCATTGGAACAGTCATGGAGCTATCTGATTATCTTAGAGGTCTTTTCTAACAAAAACAATTCTATGATTCTATGAACAACCCTGGGATGCTTCAAGAGACACCAAGAAGCTCACCAGAAACACCCCCAGGAGGCAACCACTCTGAAGCCTCACAAACTATTAAAACTACTTTGAGTTCCCCTTCCATGTAAGGTTCCATGCCAGGTTGTGAAGAACTTTTTAAGACCTGCCAAAGCATTCTGATAGACCCTAACTGTGGTTCTAGGTGAGAAAAGCAAAGACCATCTGCTAGTGTAAGAGCTTGAAACCCTTCCTCTTCTGCTTTGTGATCGTAGCAATGGAAATTCAGCAGCCAAATACTGTAAGACAATGGAAAAAGGGTGAGAAACCAATAGCAGCCTGGACATTTCTAAGAAGACAGCTACTCCTTGGATGGATCCCAAATGGCAAGCTATAATTATCAGGTACTCCCAAAATATTGTCTCTATTTTCAGAAGGTGCCAGCTTCTTGGATAAAGTATCTTAAGAGCCAAAACAGCAGGTGACTGAAGAACTCTTGCTTTCAAGGACACCATTCCAAGCCATAGCATCTGCGTTCAATGCCATGGCAAACGCAGCAGTCACAATCGGAGTAAGACAAAGAGCCTCAAGCTTTGAAAGCTGAGATACATCCCAGCAGAAGATGCCTCTCTCTAGGTCTGGGACTTTCATCTTAAACAATAAGTAAAACCTTACTGACCTCGAAGAACAGATGCACAGGGTGAGATTACAAAGGTGAGATAAGGGGGTTGGAGCCATGTGGGGGTTGGTCTCTTCTCCTAAGGAATAAGTGATAGAACAAGAGGAAATGGCCTCAGGTTCTGCCAGGGGAGGTTTAGGTTGGACATGAGGAAAACTTCTGCACTGAAAGAGTGGTTAAACCTGGACCAGACTGCCCAGGACAGTCATGGAAATCACTGTCCCTGGAGGTGTTCAAAACATGTTTTGATGTGGTGCTGAGCGACATGGTTCAGCAGCAGTTAGAGAATGGTTGGACTTGATGATCTTCAAGGTGTTTTCCAGATGAAGTAAATCTGGGAAACACTAATATCACTAGTATTAGAAGCAGTGATTTCATAAGGGTTGGCATTTTCTTCATTGCTTCAAGCATTGGATTGTCCACAGAATCCCAGCATGGTGGGGGTTGGAAGGGACCTCTGAAGATCAGCCATTCTAATCCACTTGCTAAAGCAGAGTCACCCACAGCAGGTTGCCCAGGATCACAATGGCTAGGTTTAGAATACCTCCAGAGGAGGAGACTCCACAACCTCTCTGAGCAGCCTGCTCCAGGGCTCCAGCACTCTCACAGGAAAAATTTTTTCCTCATGTTCAAATGGAACCTCCTGGGTTCCAGCTTGTGCCTATTGCCCCTTGTCCTATCACCGGGCACCCCTGAGAATTGCTTAGACCCATCCTCTTCACCCTCTCCCTATCCCACTCATTTTTTTCCTCATTTTTCCTAAACATTTTTCTCTTTCAGTGTCAGTTACAGCCAGGAGCCAACTGGGAGAAACCAAGGATTTTGCATAAAAAAGATTTCACAGTTGGTTTAATTTGGCTTAGTACTGAATATATCAAACCTTACAGAACAGAAATCCCTTTGCTTGTTTCTCCTGATGTATACAGCAATAAGCTAGAGTCATTAAGATTGGAAAATACCTCAAATATCATCAAGTCAAAGCATTAAACCAGCACTTCCAGGTCACCACTAAACCGTGTCCCTCAGCACTACATCTTTGTGGCTTTGAAAACCCTCCAGGGATGGAGACTCCACCACTGCCCTGAGCAGCGTGGGCCAGGCCTGCACAATTCTCAGGGGGAAGAAATCACTCCTCATATCCAACCTAAACCTGTCCTGGAGCAACCTGAGGTCATTTCCTCTCAGCCCTATCATTTCTTGCTTAGGATAAGAGATCAACCCCCATCTGGCTCCAACCTCTGTTCAGGGAGTTGTAGAGAGCCAGAAGGTTTCCCCTCAGCCTCCTTTTCTCCAGGCTCAACAAACCCAGTTCCCTCAGCCACTCATGACAAGTTACCAATACCCTTCTCCTTGTTCTTCAGACCCTTCACCAGCTTCATTGTCCTTCTCTGGACACAATCCAGCACCTCAATGCCATTCCTGGAGTGAGGGGCACAAAACTGAACCCAGAACTGAAGGTGCCCAGGCTAAGGGGACAATCCCTGCTGTGCTGCTGGCCACACTGATCCAAGCCAGGATGCTGGTGAATGTTCTTGGCCACCTGGGCACATGCTGGCTCATATTCAGCTGCTGTCATTCAACACTCCCAGCTCTTCTTCCATCAGGCGGTTTCCAGCCGCTCTGCACCCAGCCTGGAGCATTAATAGGGTTGTTGTGACCGAAGTGCAGGACCCAGCACTTGGCCTTGTTGAACAAGGAAGCAGCACTGTGAACTTTTAGGACTGCATTTTAGAAGAACTAAATCTTTCTTACCTTTAACAAAACCATGTGCATCATAAACCAGAAAAAGTCAAGGTAAAAAGTATTTTCTCCACAGGATTCTCCTATGACCAATCTATGGTCTGAGGCTGTGGTGATGATAAGGTCCTATGAATTTCTTCTCAGGGTACATCAAAATCATCTGCAAGAAGCATGGCTCCTGACTTCACTGAATACCCCTAGAAAAGCATCGGTAGCTGGATAATTATTTAGTGGATAACACAATGGGATGTAACAAAACCATCCCCGTATCCAGTATGAAAGACATCAGCACTTGAAGGTGTCATGGTAGCACATCTCAGACAGCAACCATTTGTTTTGTTCCTTCTGGTCTTTTCTATCACAATTACTAGCAAAAGGGAGGAAATAAATTCCTTGGGGCTTTGTTTTAATTAACAGAAAGATTGAAGGAGAGAGGCTTATGAAAAGAGAATAAAATTGGAGTCCTTTTGTTGCTGGAGAACATGTGAAATGGCATGGGGAACCAAGACAGTGAGAAATGGGCAAATGAGACATGGAAAGATCCATCTAAATATGAGGAAGAACTTCTTTAATTTAAGGGTGCTGGAGCACTGGAACAGGTTGCCCAGAGAGGTGGTGGAGTCTCCACCTCTGCAGAGATTCCAAACCCACACGGATTTGGTTCTGGTGTGACCTTCTTGAAGTGAACCTGCATTGGCAAGGGGTTGGACTTAGTGATCTACACCAAGGTCCCATCCAACCACCACCATTCTGTGATTCTGAGTTAAACTACTGAGAACTTAGCTTTCTTTACTACTTCTGACAGTATTTGGTACCAACATCTAATGTGCCTTTTGGATGAAAGTTTTTTTCTTTATGTTCACTATGGTAACCTCTTAATTCTGGAGGGACCAGAATCTTTAGTTTTTCTACTCTGGAGTTGGTAATTTGATGATAGAATGGTTGGATTCAACGAGGTTAAAGGTCTCTCCCAAGCAAAAGGGTTCTGTGATTCTATGAAATAACAACCAGGGCATAAGGGTGAGAAGACAGTGGAACGGCTTGCTCAGGGAGGTTGTGGGTGTCTCCTCCCTGGAGGTGTTCAAGGCCATGTTGGATGAGGCCTTGCACAGCCTGGTCTAGTGGAAAGTGTCCCTGGCCATGACAGGGAGGTTGGAACTAGATAATCTTTAAGGTCCCTTCCAACCCAAACTGTTCTGATTCTATGATTTTTTAAGATAAGAAGTAATACAAAATGCCAACCTTTCTTAGGTATCATAAAGATCCACAGTACTTTCCTTGATGTGAAAATCACCTACCAAGTGATAAGGCCAGAAGAAATGTTCTAGGAGACAACAAGTAACACAGAAACAGTGGCTGAAAAAATGGAGAAAGAAGGAAAGCTGCTCAGAGACAGCTTAAAGTACTTTAATGCCAAATGTGGTGAATAATATATATTTTTAAACTTTTAAAATATATTTAGCCATCCCTCACATCACAGAACAGTCCTGTGACTCTCCTCACCACTGTGTCCCACCCACAAACACACATCAACAACCAGGGTATTTTTAGTAGCAGGGCTTTGGTGTCCAACTTCCTGCAGGAAACATGAACCTTGCATACCCAAAGCGGGACACTGAGTGACTGTTTACAGACAGCAAAACAAAGGAAGCCCCAAGACCAGAGAAATGGAACTGCCTGCAAGTGCTGACACACATAACCCTGAGAAGGTCCCCTGAGGCAAGTACAGAGAGCAAAGGACCTCTCCAGCTTGTGGTGTGCCCTCAAAAACTCTTTTGTAGAAGGCTTTCATAGAAACACAGAACAGTTTGGGTTAGAAGGGGCCTTTCAAGGCCATCTCCTCCAACCCCCTGCAGTTAGCAGGGACATCTGCAACTAAAGCAGGTTGCTCAGAGCCCCAGACAACCTCACCTAGAATGGTTCCAGAGATGGGGCCTCTACCACTTCTCTGGGCAACCTGGGACAGGGTCTCACCACCCCTGGTATAAATGATTTCTTCTTCCTCTCTAGTCTGAACCAACCTCTTATAGTTTGAAACTATCACCCCTTGTCCTGTCACAACAGGCCCTACTCAAAAGTCTGTCCCCATCCTTCTAAGTCCTGAAAGGCCTCCAGAAGGCCTCCCTTTTCTTCTCCAGGCTGAACCACCCTAATTCTCTCAGCCTGGCCTCACAGCAGAGGGCTTCCAGCCCTCCCATCTTTGCTTTGGCCTTCTCTGGATCTGCTCCAACAGGTCCATGTCTCTGCTGTGCTGAGGACTCCAGAGGTGGCTCCAGCACTGCAGGTGGGGCCTCAACAGAGCACAGCAGAGAGGCAAAATCACCTTCCTCAACCTACAGTCCACACTGCTGGTAATGATCCTCAGGATACAACCAACCCATGATGTTGGGCAGTTCCTGCCTCAGTGCCTGGTACCACCTGTCCCTTAGAGCCCTGTGTGGTAAATATGGTCAGACAAAAAACAGATTTTTTAATTTTTTTTTTTTTTTTAACACTTAGCTTGAGACACTGAATGCAGAGGTCACAAGAGACCTCTTGCTTTAGAACTCTGAGGCTTGGAGGAAGCAATTGCAAATATTTGCTGTAACCAGTGTCTTCCGTGTGGGTGACAGGGAAGGAAGAACATGAGTAGATGCTGAAGAAGACACATCAATGCCCAACATAAACCAAACTGGTGCTCAAACCCTACCTCTGATTCAGCAGAAAATGCCAACTGCAGGCTTATTACCAAGGAAATGGGATGCCCGCCACGATTTTCTTGATATAGAGATGATGTAATTCCACAAATTACTCCATTAACTCAGAGGAGCAATGCAGTATCCTGCATTTCATTTGCCTCGTAGTAAACATGCCTGAAACTGGGCATGTTCCTGTGTGACCTCCCCTAGGCGAGCCTGCTTTGGCAGGGAGGTTGGACTAGATGATCTCCAGGAATCCCTTCCAACACCCACCATTCTATGATTCTGATTTTACCTGTTGGGTAAGCTAGAGAAACTGCATAAACTTTTCCAAACTTGCATCAGTTTGGGTCACACAGTCACAGAATGTCAGGAGTTGGTAGGGACCTTGAAAGATCATCCAGTCCAACCCCCCCGGCACAGCAGAACCATAGAATCTTAGAATGCACTGGGTTGGAGTAGACCCCAAAAAGGTCATGTTGTGCAATCCCCCTGCAGCAAGCAGGGACATCTTCAGCTTGATCACTTAGAGTAGCAGTGGCAGAGATGTACATCCTAGCAGGGTCTTCTGTGGTAGATGCAAGAGGTGAACCCCAAAAGTGTGGTGCATTTATAGCCTCTTGGCAGGTAGGGTGATCCCTCCAATTGATGAAGGTGTGCATGAGCAGGGTCTGCACAGAGGGATGAGTGCTCCTTTACAGTGTCTGCCACTGGCCTTTTGGCAGCCCTGTTCCAGTGGTTTTAAAATAAGGGAGAGGGGAACTCCTGCCTGGGCAGAAATTATCTTGCTCCACTGTTAAATGTTCTGCCAGGCCATCAGAATTCCGTGGGGGCTGTTAAAGGCCATCGAATCACCACTCTGTCTATTGAGACCAGGTAATGTCACACCTTGTTTGAGACAATAGAGTTATTATGGGCTGTCAGCCCTGCCCTGAAACACTGTATTGTTTTGAGGCAAAGAAGCACTTGGCTATCACAGCTACTTCCTATGCAATCTCAGTGCTGCTGGCACAGAGAGCACTCTTGTCACAGTCCCTTGAGCATCCTAGAGAACAGGGACATTTCCCTCTTACCATATCCCTAGTCTACTGCAAAGTATCTTTTTCCAGCTCTTTCTCCAAAATTCCAGTCCTTTTGTGTTCCCTTCCCTCTTTCCCCAGCCGGTGTCAGTTCAGGACACATACTCCCCCCTCCCAGTCCCAACACTTCAGTTGGTGTGTGAATCTGGGGGTGATGTGCAGCTTCTCTTGATGTGCAGCATCACAATCTACCAAGAGCTGCCTTAGACACATGGAAAAAACGAAGCAAAATATCCCTGAACCATAACACAAAGCCATCTCCAGCCAGGATGTCTGGACTAACCAAAACTAAGGAGGTTCATCATCACCTCTAAATGTTACACCATCACTGACATCTAAGCTAGACCTCCAGATTTTAACAATCATGGGAGAGCTTGTAGTAATTCTTCAGGTTGCCACTTATCTGAGCCAGTGTAGATGTATTTCACCACCAGGCATTGCGTGGCTTACTGATGACCCACAGCTCTGTGCAGGCTGAGGCTGGACCACCTCTATAAGCACATGAGCATGAAGCCTAGTGAAACAGGATACTGAACTGAGGTTACCATGAGCTGGAGGACAAGTAATGGTTCAGATGCCTGCCCAAGCCAATGCTCCACAGAGGGGTATTTTTGTCTCTCTAACTGGACATGTATGGACACTGAAGTGTCCCAAATGCCAGAGCAAGTAGAGATGCAAGGAAGTACTGGAGAGAGGCTAGTGGAGTCTGTGAAGATGCTGAGGGGCCCCAAGCACCTCTCTGAAGAGGAAAGGCTGAGAGCCCTGGGCGTGCTGAGCCTGGAGAAGAGCAGCTTGAAAGTGGATCTGATCAATGCTCAGCAAAAGCTAAAGGACCTGTGGGGGGCAAGAGGATGGGGCCAGACACTTGCGCTTGGCGCTCAGTGACAGGACAAGGGGCAATGGGCACAAACCAAGAGGTTCCATGAGGCAAAAGTTCTTTGCTGTGATGGTGGTGGAGCCCTGGAGCAGGCTGCTCAGAGAAGTCGTGGAGTCTTCTTGTCTGGAGAAATTTTAGACCCACCAGGACATTGTGATCCTGGGCAACCTGCTGTGGGTGACCCTGCTTTAGCAGAAGATTTGGACTGGATGATCTCCAGAGGTCCCTTCCAACCCCCACCATGCTAGGATTCTGGGATAATCTGATGTTTTAGGAATCACACTTAGCAGTATACCTTACCCTTGTGTCTACTGTCTGAGCTCAGGTTTCCACCAGCTGGAGGTTCAGCAATGCTACTGGGAAGCAGATACCACCAGTAAAAGAATGGTACTGGTAAGGGTAAAGCAAATCTCAGCAGAAGCCCTTCGGTCTGCAGTGGTTTATTATACACACAAAGGTCACCGTGAGTCTAAGCCACAGAAAAGTCTCTTCTCTCCTGAAGAGCTTGATTTTCAGCAAGTCTTTCACTTTTGGGCCCCCCCTTTTTTTTTCTTCTTCTTTTTGGGGGAGCTGGGCCAGGAAAATCCCCGAAGCTCCAGGCAGGCAGAAGCATTATGACAGATGTAGTAGGCATTAAGCATGGCAGCTGGACTTAGGATATCTACCTCTTTCACCTCCTTCACCACCTTCTTGGCTTTCTTCTTAGCTTTTTTGCCTTTGCCACCCTTGGGCTGGCTACTTTTAACTGCCTGCAAAAATAAAATGGTCACAAAACCCACTCAGTCATCCTGCTTCCGGGTAGAAGATCCCAAGATATTCCAGAACAGCATCTTAGTCCCATCTCAGAGTCTCTCACCACAGACTGTGGTGGCTCACAAGCATTCAGAGGCTTCCACCAAATCTACATTTGCTCTCTAGACTGTAATAATCATTGAAGTCATCAACCAGAGCCAATTAGCATTCCCCTGTGCTTCTCTCTAGCTGCCAAGGGTTTGTGCAGAATGGAAATCGTAGTTAATTAGTGTATTACATAGAATTATGAAATTGCTCTAGTTGGAAAAGGCCTTCAAGATCATCAAGTCCAACCATTCTCCAATTCTGCCAAGTCTAGTTCTAAACCATGACCCTCGGCACCACATGTACACAGCTCTGAAACACCTCCAGGGATGGGGACTCAACCACCTCCCTGAGCAGCCTGTTCCAATGTTTGAGAGTTCTTTCAGTGAAGAAAAAAGGAGAGGTGCTCCAGCCCTTGGATCATATTCACAGCCCTCCTCTGGACCCCCTCCAGGAGGGCCCCAGAGCTGAACACAGCACTCTAGGTGAGGCATCACCAGAGCAGAGGGGCAGAATCACCTCTCTCCACCTGATGGCCAAACACACAGATAAAGGACAAAACATTAAATTTGGGTATAAATCGTTTCACCAACACCCACAGAAGGAAAAGAAGAGAGAAAATAGAGAGTGCAAGCTGCGGCTGATGGCAGATTCTCTCCTCAACCTTCACTTGTGCAAACTACTTGAAGTCAGGCATAGATTAGAGTTGGTGACAAGCCAACTCAGATGGAATTCATTGGCTACTTCACATGCTGGAATGTGCACATTTCATGGAGGAGATGCTTAGGTTAAGCTTTTCATGCAGTCACCTGAGCTAAGCTCCATGGTTACACACTCCCAGCAAGTGCTAAAGGGTAGGGGGCAAGATGATGGGGCTGGACTCTTATAAATGGTACCAGCCACAGGACAAGGGGCAACAGACACAAACTGGAGCTCAGGAAGCTTTGAGGGTGGTGGAGCCTTGGAGCGGGCTGCCCAGAGAGGCTGTGGAGTCCCCTTCTCTGGAGAGATTCTGAACCCCCACTTGGACATTATAATCCGCAGTAACTTGCTGCGGGTGACCCTGTTTTAGCAGGAAAGGTGGACTAATGGATGATCTCCATAGGTCCCCTCCAACCCCTACCATGCTGGGATTCTGTGACATCTGGACCATTTTTCACAAGCAGCATTTTCATTCACCCCACAGGCAATGAGATTTCAGCCTTTCTGGGAGGTGTACAAAATTTCACAGACTATAGCCAAGAACAATAAAAAGCGAAAATGAGAATTAGGTGCTGAGTTGCCCACAAAGTGGGCAGGTCAGTTGATAGAACAATTTAGTCTGGAAAAGACCTTTAAGATCATCAAATCCAACCCATTATGTCCTGCACCTTTGGAATAGAAGCTTTTAGATTTTAACTATTTTTTCTTAAAAAGAGGCAACACTACTCTTGAAAATAAGCCTGTATTACCATGGCTGAGCCTTTTCATTTGGTGGTGAGATTCCACATTCAGCCTCAAAGATGGACTCTGCAACACAATCATGCAGCAGGTTATGTACTGTGCAATGCCCTGGTATCATTTCCCTCTAAAACTTAAAGGAGAAAAAGTTCTCTTACAAAACCAGGTTGAGGTGTGTCACAATCAAAATTACCTGTGAGGTCATCAACTATCTGCCAGATTTCAGGACTGAGGTTTTCAGCAAAGCCCTTGAAGTTTAATCATAATATACAAGGCTGGAAGGGACCTTGAAGATCATCTGGTCCAACCTTTCTTGGCAAAAGCTTGCTCCAGACAAGATGACCCAGCATCTTGTCCAGCTGAATCTTCAAGTTGAACAATATGGGGCAATCCAGCACTTCCCTGGGGAGATCAGTCCAATGGCTGCTTAATCACATTGTGAATTTTCATTTCTCATTACTCCCCGAAGCAATCTGTAGCCATCACTTCTCATCTTTTTCATGTGACTCCTTTTAGAGAAGGAGTCTTCATCTTCTCTGTAGGCACCCTTTAAATACTGGAGCACAGTGAGAATGACTCCCCTAAGCTTTCTTTTCTCCAGGCTGAACAAACCCAGCTCTCTCAGCCTGTCCTCATCTGGCATCTTACCAGTCCTTGGATCATCTTTGTGGCACTTCTCTAGACCCTCTCCAGCCAGTCCATATCTTTTTTTTTGCACAGCAGGGACTAAAACTGAACCCAGTATTGCAGGTGTGGTTTGACCAGCACTGAGTAGAGTGGGATGACTTTTTTAATCTCTGCTGATGCCCTTGTTGATGCATCCAGCATTGTCAGGTTTACTTACTGCACCAGCAGCACATTGATAATTCATACAATCACAGAATTGATTGAATGAAGAAATCTCTTAAGATCATAGAGTCCAACCCTTAACCCAGCATTGCCAGGTCACCACTAAACTATGTCCCCTAGCACCACATCTACATGGCTTTGAAACACCTCCAGGGATAGAGACTCCACCACTGCTCTGGGCAGCCCCTTCCAAGTCTCAACAACCCTCAAAGGGAAGAAATTGTTCCTCATGTCCAACCTAAACCACCCCTGGGGCAACTTGAGCCTTTTTCCTCTTACCATAGGATCGCAGGATGTCAAGGGTTGGAAGGGACCCAAAGAAATGATTGAGTCAAACCCCCCTGACACGGTAGAACCATACAATCTATCTTAGGTCACAGAGGAACACATCCAGACAGGCCTTGAAAGTCTCCAGAGAAGGAGACTCTACAACCTCTCTGGGGAGCCTACATCAATGCTCTGTGACCCTTACAGTAAAGAAGTTCCCCCTTGTGTTGAGGTGGAACCTCCTGTGCTGGAGCTTATATCCATTGCTCCTGTGTCACTTGTTCCTTAGGAAAAGAGCCCAAGTCCCACCTAGTTCCATCTTCCTTTCAGGGAGCTTTAAAAAGCCAGAAGGCTTTTCCCTCAGCCTCCTTTTCTGCAGGCTAAACATCAGGTCTCTTAACTGCTCCTCACCACACCTGTTCTCCAGACCTGTCACTGACTTTGTTGCCTTTCTGTGGGCACATCCCAGCACCTCAATGTCCTTCTTGGAGTGCGTGGCACAAAACTGAACCAAGGATTCAAGGTGTGGCCCAGTCCAGAGGGCACTCCCTGCCCTGTTCCTTCTGGCTACAAGCCAAGATACTGATGGTTTTCTTGGCCACCTGGGCACACAACCAGATCATCTTCAGCCAGCTGTTGACCAACCTTCCCCAGGTCAGTTTCCACTGGGCAGTTTCCAGCCACTCTGTCCCAAGCCTGGAGCATTCATGGAGTTGTCGTGACCCATGCTGTGGTCAGTGGAACAGAGTCTAGTTGGAGGTTGGGATCTAGTGTAGTCCCTCATGGGGCGGTACTGGGATCAGTACTATTCATTATACTCATCAACCACATGGATGAGGAAACAGAGGGCACTGTCAGCAGGTTTGCTGATGACGCAAAACTGGGAGGAGTGGCTGACACGCCCTCAGGCTGTGCTGCTATTCAGACTGGACAGGCTGAAGAGTTGGGCAGGGAGAAATGTAATGAAATACAACAAGAGTAAGTGTAGAGTCTTGCAACTGGGAAAGAACTCCCTGAATCAGTATCATCTGGGGACTGACCTGTTGGACAGCAGTGCAGAGGTGAGGGACCTGGGCATCCTGGTGCACAAAAGGATGATCATGAGTTACCAATGTACCCTTGTAGCCAGGGTCAGTGCCATGCTGTGCTGTATTAGGAGGGGTGTGTTTAGTAGGTCGAGTGAGGTTCTCCTCCTGCTCCATTCTACCCTGTTGAGGCCACATCTGGAATATTGTGTCCAGCTCTGGACCCCTCAGTTCGAGAAGGACAGAGAATTGCTTGAAAGAGTCCAGTAGAGAGACATAAAGGTGATGGAGCAAACATCTCCCTTCTGTGGAAAAGCTGAAGGAGCTGGGCCCCTTTAGCTTGAAGGAGGCTGAGGGTTGAGCTCATCAATGTTTATAAGTTTGTGAAGGATGAGTGTCAGGAGAACAGAGCCAGGCATGATGTCCAATGATAGGGCAAGGAGCAACAGGAGGTCCTGCATTAACATAAGGAAAAACCTTTTCACTGTGAGGGTGACAAAACAGGGTGCCCAGAGTCTCCTACTCTGCACTCTGCTTCTTTAGAGAGATTCTGAACCTGCCTGGATGTGTTCCTGTGTGACCCTCTCATCCTGCACTGGCAGGGGAGTTGGACCTTTCTAATCCCTAACATTCTGTGAAGTGCAGGACTCAGGTCTTGCCCTTGTGTGGGGCTGTCTAAACACAAGACTAGACAAGGCAAAAGGGAACACCTGAACCTCAACTTGGTTTCAGCAGCCTGCTAAAGTCACCCCCAGAGCTCTGTGCCCACAGCACCACCGCTGGGCTGTTCCCAGCTCATCTCATCCTAGCAGGCAGAACATTACCTCCTCCTCTCCACACGACAGCCACAAGAACCGAAGCTGAGTACTTCCCTCACACCCCTCACTTGAAAAAACAAGTTCTCCACAGCCTTTCCCCCGGCACCCAACCCACGGAATGATACAAAGATAGCCCCTAAGCAGAGCCCACCAGAACCTTGGCGCTGTCTGTGGCGGGCTCGAACCAGGACGTTGGTACTGGTCCGTCCTGGCCGAGGTTTTCCCTCAGGAGCGAAGCCTCTCCTCAGGGCTCGTCTCCATGGCATCTGCAGTCGCTACGCATCTGACGCATGCACAGAGGACGACGGGAAATTGCGGGTGGGGCTGTGTGGCCTTTTTATGACACGCCACCCCACCCCACCCCCCCTTCGTCCAATTGGCTGCCGGCAGCGGTCCGCTCTGCCGCGACTATTACAAACCGCAAGGGCCGCCTCAGGAAAAGGGCGGGAAAAGGCTTCCGGGGCTGAGGGAGGTGCCACGGCCAGACCCTTCCCCTCTCCTTCTTGGTTTGTCCGAGGGATAAACCAAGCCCAAAGCGGCGCTAGCCGCACCCACCGCCTAGAGTCATAGAATTGTTCCGAAAAAAGGAGACCTCTAAGATTATCAAGTCCAACCACCAATGTAACTCCACCATGGCCATTAAGCCGTGTCCCAGAGTGCCACGTCCACACGTTTCTGAAGCAGCTGCAGGGATGGTGACTTCAGCACCCCCCTGGGCAATGCCAGCTTGCTATTGCTTCCCTTGTACCCAACTTAAACTTCTCCTGGTGTGATTTCAGGCCATTTCCTCAACTTCTGTCACTTGGGAGAAGAGACCAACACCCACCTCACTCCAACCTTCTTTCAGGTAGGTATGGAGAGCTATGAGCTGAAAAGGAGGGGAATAATAAACACCAAAACAACCTACAGCTGAAATGAACAGAGAATAAAACTGCGCTATTCAAACTTGTGGGAAAGATTTTTGAGTTTGGGAGGGTAGTAAAGGACTATAGGAGGGCGTTAAATGAGCTTAGGCATTATTTAGACTTGTATGACAGGAGTATTAGCCCTAATTAGGGTTGATTTAAACTGGATATTAGAAAATAAGTCTTCCCAGTGAGTGTGGTGAGATACTGGAGCAGATTGCCCAGGCAGGCCATGGATGCGCCCTCCCTGGAGGTGTTCAAGGCCAAGTTGGACAGGGTGTAAAGCAGCCTGGTCTGGTGAGAGGTGTCCTTGCCCATGGCACAGGGGTTGGAACTAGGTGATCTTCAAAGTCCCTCACAACCCCAGACCTTACATGATACCACCTGTGGGCAAAAAGCTTCCTGTTGGAAAGCTGCCCAGTGGGAAAACTCAAAAGAGCAAAGTGCCTTTGCCATGTGGAGCATGTTTTAATGGAGTCATTGCTAAACTCTCAGTACCACATCTACACAGCTTTGAAAACCCTCCAGAGATGGGCATTCCACCACTGCCCTGAGCAGCCTGGGACAGGCCTCCACAACCCTCAAGAGGAAGAAGTTGTTCCTCATGTCCAACCTAAAGCTGCCTTGGGGCAACTTGAGGCCATTTCCTCTTGCCCTACCACTTGTTTCTTGGAAGAAGAGACCAACCCCATCTGGCTCCAACCTACTTTGAGGGAGTTCTAGAGAGCCAGAAGGCGTTCCCTCACTCTCCTTTCCTCTCAACCCCAGGCTTCTCAGCTGCTCCTCACCAGACCTGTTCTCCAGACCATTTACAAGCTTCACTGCTCTGCTCTAGACAAACTCCAGCCTCTCAGTGTCCTCCTTGGAGTGAGTAGCCCAAAACTGAACCCAGGATTTGAGCTGTGGCCTCACCAGTGCCAGGTAGAAGAATAATGAGGGGTCTTTGGTTGGGACCATTTTCACAAAGAAGCAACAAAACATGCATGCACAGGCAGGGAATTGCATCCAAACTGAGAATCAAATGGCTGCTGAGAATCAAATGGCTGCTGCCAAGTGTGTGTGTGGTGGAAATACAGCATTTTACGTTCCTTACTCTATCAAGTTGATAATATATATTTTTTAACAAGTTGATCCTTAATTGTGGAATTAATGAACCCCACTGTCACAGAGTTTTGTGTCCTTTCCCTGCAGCACTCCATCTCAGCTCTCTCCTCCTTGTCCTTGTCCACCTCTGTCCTCCTGTCCTGGAGAACAGAGCCCCTCTAAAATGTATCACCAAGGCCTTTTATCCTCCCGTGAAAGGATGAAGGATGAAAGTTGCATGAAGTTAACCATCCAGTTCAAAAGTTGCTTACAGAGGACTGAGAAACCCACATGTATCGTATATCCCTAGAAAACAAGGCTAAAAATAGAAGAATCTGTGCTGAGGCCCTGAAGAACGTGACTTACCCACAGCAAAACATTCCACAGCCACCCTTAGGCTGAAATAAAAATACCTCTTCATAGACCATTTACCCTAGAAAGTGAGAATGCTTCAGCATTCCTGGAGTTAACAGTCATGGTTAGGTAAGAAAACAGATGTTTCTTCAGGTGATGGAACTTCTAAAATTGTCCTGTGATAGGACAAGGGGCAACAGATACAAACTCAAACACAGGAAGTTCCACCTCAACATGAGGAGAAACTTCTTCACTGTAAGGTTGTAGAGACTTTCAAGACCCATCCAGATGCCTTCCTGCGTGACCTGCCCTAGGTGATCCTGCTCTGGCAGGCGGTTTGGACTTGATGACCTATGGAGGTCCCTTCCAACCCCTACCATTCTGTGATTCTAAGTTCATTTGAAACTTCCTTATTCTGTAATTGCTCTCTCCTGCCTCTTTTGAGATGGTTTTGAGGAGAAGAAAATCCTCACCATGAAGCAAAGAGGTTTTGAACTTCTACCTGCTTGATGTTTGAGAAGCGTGATAGTATTATGGAGACATTTTCCAAGAGTGCAAGAGATGCAGCACCTGGAACTGCCTGAAGTACTAGAAGGGATATAGAGGAGCCTCAGTTAATACACTGCTCTTGAACACTTCACAGAATCTCAGCCTGGTGAAGGTTGGAAGTGACCCCCGGTGATTGTACAATCTAACACCCCTGCTGAAAGCAGGGGCACCCACGGCAACTTGCCCAGGATCACAATGTCCTGGTATGTTTAGAATCTCTCCAGAGAAAGAGACTCCACAACCTCTCTGGGCAGCCTGCTCCAGGGCTCCACCACCCTCAAAGCCAACAAGTTTCTCTTGGTAGAACCTCCTGGGTTCCAGATTGTGTCCATTGTGCCCTTTGTTGCACCACTGAGAAGAGTTCAGCCCCATCCTCCTGCCCCCACCCTTAGCTCTAGCTGAGCATTGAGAAGATCTCCTCTCGAGCTGCTTTTCTCCAGGCTAAATACCTTCAGGTCTCTCAGCCTTTCCTCCTTACGGAGATGCCTGGACATTGTGATCCTGGGCAACCTGCTGTTGGCGACCAAGCTTTAGCAGGGAAGTTGGACTGGATGATCTCCAGAGGCCTCTTCCAAAGGTGACCGTGCTGAGATTTTGGTTTTCTTTTTTAGAGTTCAGTGGATACATCAGAACAGAACATCTCAAGTCCATCAGGCAGGCTTTTCCTTAGCAGACACAGAGTGGATGTCAGCAGGGATGAGAGATGGGCTGTTTATGGGCTGGTCTGCGGGGGGTGTTTTTGTCCTTTAGAAGCTGAAACAGGCAACAAAGGGAAGGATTCAATTAAGGTGCAGGAAGAAGAAACTTAATGTTTGTGCTTTAAAAGTGGCTCTGATTTATTTGGAACAAAATTTTATCAAAGGGTGGGGGGGGTCACTGATGTGTCTCTAGGAAGAACACCTTTTAGAGACCCCACCAAAGAAACATTCTGAGTGTAATTCCACAGCAAACAACACAAATCCTGTTACAACTACTTGTGGGTTTATCACTTGTGAACTCAGCATATCGATAACAGCATAGCCAAGGTGTTTGCCTGCACTAAATTAAGCCAGAGCTCCTGGGTTTATTGCTAGAGGGAGGTAAAATCCAGGATTCCCTGATAAAAGTTTAGAGAGAAAGATGATAGTTTTGAGACTGAGAGATAATACTGAAGAAATTTGGCTTTAACGTAGAAGAAATCGTGGCTTCAGGCTGGAATAGAAGCGATTTAGACTGGGTATTAGAAGAAATTATTTACAGTGAGGGTGGTGAGACACTGGAACAGGTTGCCTAAGGAGGCTGTGGATGTGTGACCTCCCTGGAGGTGTTCAAAGACAGGTTGGATGGGGCCTTGAGCAACCTGGTCTAGTGGGAGGTGTCTCTGCCTGTGGCAGCGGGGCTGGAACCAGATGATCTTTAAGGTTCATAGAATGGTTTTGGTTGGAAAGGACCTTAAAGATCATCCAATGTCCCTGCCATGGGCAGGGACACCTCCCACTAGATAAAACTCTTCAAGGCTCCATTGAACCCATCTTTGAATGCTTCCAAGTAAGGGGCAAACCATTCTATGATTCTATGAAATTTCTGTGAAGCCTAACCTGCCTGTGCAGTGAGACCCTCATGTTGGCCAAAGATAGGAGACTCACTGTGCATAGTCCAAAGGGCCAGGATTCATCCCGCAGCTCAATCCAGTGAAGGTTTCCAGCCTGCCTTCAGCTGCCATTTTGTCCCCAAGAGCATCATCTGCATGGATCTAACAGAATGTTTATAGCTCAATAAGGTCTTTGTTCTGAAAGCTACAGACCACAGTGTCCACTTTTCCTTATATGATGACAACAAAATGTAATCAAAGCACTTTTCCTTCCTGCTTCAAGAGCTGGCACAAACATTCCTGATGATAAGGTTATTTAATGTGGCACTTAGTGCCTTCTCCAGGGTTAGAAAAGCTAAAGAGCAAGGAAAGAAACTACTTGGAAACCTAATACTCTGGTAATTATCTTTCAGAAACAGTCATGTGGAGAGCAGTATGGTGTTCAACCACCTCTCCAGCTCCTAACATGACATGGCTCATATCATTGTACTCTCAACGCCACATGGCTCATACCATTGTACCCTAACATGTCAAGAAACAGAGTGGTGGAGGGAAGTGGAGCAGGGAAAATCCACAGGGATTACTCCTGGTGAAGGATGCAAAACTCCTCATTTGTGGAAGGAAAGCTTAGCAAATCAGGTTGTCTAATTGCATCAGAGACAAGAGCTGATGTCATCTCTTTTGGCCAAGTCAACTGGTCAGCTCTTATTGAGACCATCACAGGCAGAGACAGCATTGTTTGCAGTTTTGTGAGGGAAGCATCAGGGCAGCTTGATCATGGCAAAGGGTGTTTGAAGCACATCAGGACCCATCACTGAATAAATAACACACCAGGCACATCAGGCATGGGCCATTGGGAGAGATGAAAACCTTCCACGGCTGAGAGACACCGAGAACATAAATGTGGAACTGAGCTAGGAGACAGACCTGGTCTCAGAGCTCTCAGACACCAGTGTCAGTCTGCAGTCCAGACCAGACAAGCTCACTTTTGACACTGGAACCTGCTCCCTGGCATCTCCAAGTCCCAAGAAGTCACAGGAAAGGGATGGCCTCCAAGAAGATGGCAGTTGCATACCGGAGGGTGTCTTGGTAGATACAAAGAAGCTTGGTCTGTTTGGAAAGGCCGTAGAACACCCAGATACAACATAGTCTTCCTTTCCTCGGCCTGTAGCACCTGGAGTCCATATTGAGGTGGGACAGAGAGCAGGTGAAGGTGCTGCTCTCACTGGTAGTTTAGCAGCTCTTCCCAGCGGATGGGTTGGGAAAACACCTCCCGCTCCAGCCAGAGCTCATAGGAGTAGTGGAAGTCCTCAGGGAGCTCCAGCCTCTGTCCCAACACACTCTGCAGGCAGTTGTCCACTGGCGCAAACTCTGAGTCTTGAGGTTTGTCGTATCTCCGACTGTTGAAAGCTTCAATGTTGGCTCTCAAGGTACACTCTTCAGCCTGGAAGTCCCATGGTCTGGCATCGATATCTACAGTGAAGAAGAGATCAAATCACTGGAAGTGTTCAACAAGGCCACGTTGGATGAGGCCTTGAGCAACCTGGTCTAGTGGGAGATGTCCCTGCCCATGGCAGAGGGGTTGGAACTAGATGATCTTTAAAGTCCTTTCCAACCCAAACCATTCTGTGATTATGTCACAAATAAATCAGGTTTGAACAAAGGAAAGGATGAATATTTTACAGCTGCCACTTAAATATGAAACCCAGAATAATCTCCTGAAAGTTGGCCTTGATGAGCTCCGGATCTCTATAAAATCATCATTTGCTCCAGTCAGTAAATTAACCAGCAAAGCTCACCAGAGCTCAAAGGAGGAAAAGGCCTGAGCTGAGAATCCATCCAGATGGACAAAGATAAAAATAAACACTCTAGGAAAAACCCTTCCAAGATCCTGTGTGTGAAAGCCAAGAGCTGCCCTGGCAAACTGGCCAGGTCAAGATGCAGCCTCTGCTAATGGTGACTTGTGCAATTCAGTGTTGGGTAACTTCAGGGCACGTGAGACACATTTTTTCTCTGCATCTGCCTTAATATCTCACAATCCCAGCATGGTGGGATTAGGAAGAGACTTCTGGAGATCATCCAGTCCAACACCCCCTGCTAAAACAGAGTCATGCACTGCAGGGCGTCCAGGATCACAATGACCAGGTGGGTATGAAATCTCTCCAGAGAAGGAGACTCCACAGCCTCTCTGGGCAGCCTACTTCAGGGCTCCAGCACCCTCCAAGTCCACAGGTTGCTCCTGATGAACCTCCTGGGTTCTACATTGTGCCCATTGCCCCTTGTCCTGTCAGTAGGCACCACTGAGAAGTCTGGCCCCATCTTCTTGCCCCCAGCCCTTTATATATTGATAAAAATAAAATCTCAGCCCAGAGAGACATGGACCTGTTGGAGCAGGTCCAGAGGAGACCACAGCAAGATGGGAGCACTGGAAGCCGTCTGCTGAGCGGCCAAGCTGAGAGTTGGAGTTGTTCAGGCTGGAGAAGGCTCCAGGGAGACCTTCTGGTGGACTTTCAGGACTTGAAAGTGATCTAGAAGAGAGCTGGGGCAATCTTTTTAGCAGGGCCTGTTATGACAGGACAAGGCATGATGATTTCAAACTAAAAGAGCGAGATTTAGACTGAAGAGAATGAAGATGTTCCTCAGTGTGAGGGTGGTGAGACCCTCTCCCAGGTTGCCCAGAGAGCTGGTAGGGGCCCCATTCCTGTAACCATTTGAGATCAGGTCATTCGGGGCTCAGAGCAACCTTCTCTATTTGCAGGTGTCTATGCTGACCACAGAGAGGTTTGACTAGATGACATTGAAAGGTTTCTTCAACCCAACCCAGTCTGTGATTCCACGATTCTAGGATTGCATTATTGTCACTGTTATCACATAAATTCACTTCTGACAGCAAACCTTTTCTCCAGACCAGGTGACCTAGGGAGCCTTCTTCTGCATGTAATGGTCAAGCTATTTAAGCTACCCAAGGTAGACAGCGTCCCATAGCTGTATCCGTGTAGTGACATCAAGAAGCCATGCTGTCATGTTCACGCCCACAGGAGGCAGTCACAGAAAGGCAGCAACATGGTATGATGTCCCATAACAGAAGGGAAGTCCCTGGTTTTCCCACACTTTGATCACCTGGGGAACTCCACCAGCCCTAGAGTGAAATTATTTTAATTTAAATTAAATTTGATTCTTCCGAGTTAGTGCTGTGGTGGTACCATGACTATCAAGACCATACAAGTTTTCCAAAAATAGATTTTTTTTTTTTTTAAACAGGTGAAATTGAACACTCTAACACCATGATAATGTCTTTCTTCTTTGTAAAGAAGTTCAGATGTTGAGCTTTTACTTCTTGCCCTGTTGTCTTCTGAACAAGGAATGTGACAAACTCTAACATGGGAAGTTCTATCTGAAGATGAGGAGGAACTTCTTTGATTTAAGAGTGATGGAATATTAGAACAAGCTGCCCAGAGAGGCAGTGGAGTCTTTATCTCTAGAGACATTCAAAAACCACCTGGGTGTGTTCCTGTTCACCTGGGTGAGCCTGCCTTGACAGGGTGGTTTAGACTTAATCCCCAGAGGTCCCTTCCAACCCCTACTGTTCTGTGGTTCTTTGGTTCTACTTAATCCTCCTTAAAAAGAAGATACACACAGAACAAAAATCTAGGATACGCTATTAAGGCAAAAAGATCTTTTAAGATTTGGTTTAAATTCTTGGTTGCCCAGAGAAATTGTGGAAACTCCAACCCTGGAAGTGTTGAAAGCCAGGCTGCATAGACCCTTGATCAACCTGATCAAGACTGCCCAGGGAAGTCATGGATGCCCCCTCCCTGGAGGTGTTCAGGGCCAGGCTGGGTGAGGCTTGAAGGAGTCTGGTCTAGTGGAAGGTGTCCCTGCCCATGGCAGGGGGTTTTGCACTAGGTGATCTTTAATGACTCTTCCAACCCAAACCATTCCATGACTCCATTACTTTCTATTCTTGCCCTAACCTGTAGTCAGTTGTTGCGGTAACTGGGGGTACTCCCAAGGGAATAAGTGGTCTGGATACAAATCCCATAGATTTATACACAAGTGACATCAGAAACTTCATGATATTCCTCAAAACATACAGATTTAGGGTACATAAGAGCTGTTTGAACAGACCAGCACATCTGGTCTGTACTTCAGCTTGATGATTCAAGCCAGGGTGTAACCACTGTGGGTTCTCCAGTGTGAGCTGCAGAGCTGGCAGTTAGATTGTCATTCCATACCTATCCTAAGCATGCACATTTGGTGTGGATACCAGGACAATTTAGTAGCTTCATGGCAAAAGTGATTTGGGAATGCAAAAGAGCAGGTGGAAGCTCCCATCTTGGAGACTTGAGCTGATCATGTCAGATATAATTATTTCCACCTTTTCGTCAGGGAATCATAGAATTACAGAACTCTCTTGGTTGGAAAAGACCTCTAAGACTATCAAGTCTAACTGTGAACCCAGCACTGCTGGGTCATCACTAAACCATGTCCCTCAGCACCACATCAAAATGTGTTTTGAGCCCCTCCAGGGACAGTGATTCCATCACTGCCTTGAGCAGTCTCCTTCGGGGCATAACTACTGTTTTTCAGTGAAGAATTTTTTCCTCATGTCCAACCAAAATCTCCCTTGGTGCAATGTGAGGCCATTTCCTTTTGTCCAATCACTTGTTTCTTGGGAGAAGAGACTAATTCCCACCTGGCTCCAGCCTTCTTTCAGAGAGCTGTAGAGAGCCAGAGGTCTCTCCTCAGCCTCCTCAAGCTCAATAACCCAAGTTCATCAGTTGCTTATCACAAGACCTGTTCTCCAGACCATTTACCAGCTTTGTTGCCCTTCTCTGGACCCATTTCAGCCCCTCAATGCCCTTCTTGGAGGAAGGGCCCAAAACTGAACCCAGGATTCCATGTATGGCTTCACTATTGCCTAGTCCAGGGGGACAATCCCTGCCTTGGTCCTGCTGGCCACAGTCTTGCTGATACAAGCCAGGATGCTGGTGGTCTTCTTGGCCACCTGGGCACACATTGGCTCTTCAGCAGCTACCGTGAACCATCCCTTCCATCCCCTTTTCCACCAGGCAGTTTCAAGCCACTCTGCCCCTACCCTGGAGCATTCATGATGTTGTTGTGACCCAAGTGCAGGACCCAGCACTTGACCTTGTTGAACCTCATTATCAGTTTGTTCCCTCCTGATGGTGCTGAACAGAGCCTTAAAGCTTGTGCAAAAATCCCCACTCCTGACCCAAACAAGATGGGTTCCTCACATGTCATAGGCCAAACGATACCAACCCAGCCATGAAGCACTTTGAGCTGCAGACCTGGAGAAGCTGCTTCCCTGGCAGCACTCACCGTTGCCATAGGCCCAGTCATCGTTCATGCGGTGCCGCACCTTCTGGTAAATGGCAGACATGGTTTTCATGTTGCTCTTTCTCCACTGGCGCCCCAGGTATTTGGTCTGGATCTTCAACAGTTTGAGGACATAGAGCTGCATCATGGCCTGCTTCACCTTCAGAGCTCGCTTCAGTATTGGGGCTGACTTAAAGACTACCAGCATCTGCCACAAAATCAACACAGATTAATGCAGCATGTGTGAGAAAGTCAAACAAGTCAGTGTTGGTGAAGCTTTGGGCACCAACATCTGGGTCTATGGTATGAATTCCAAGTAAGTAGAACACAGAATCATAGAATAGCTTGAGCTGGAAGGGACCTCAATGATCACCTACTTCCAACACCCCTGGGCAGGCTGGGACAGGCCTGAACAACCCTTTTGGGGAAGGAATTGTTCCTCATGTCCAACCTAAACCTCCCCTGGTGGCCCAGCAAGAACTCTCTTCAGGGCTGAAGCCTGCAGTGCAGATACAGGGATGTGCTTGAGGTGTAACCTTGGCTGCTGCTGACAAGTCTCAGAGAGATGGAACATCACCTTACCATTGTCCTTGAGTGTTTCCACTTGGTCAGCTTGTTGAGGATCCTCAGCAAGTTAATGCAGGAGAACAAATTTCTCCAGCAGAACTGGTTGTTGTCTCCAGCTTCCTACAAAGCAGAGAAGGAGAAACATAAACTTAACTGTTCACTACCACAGAGATATCCTTCTGCTCAAAGTCTTTACTTTTACTCTCTGCCCAAGTCTTATTTGTGATGGAGAGTGAGCAGTGGATCTACCTCCTCACTTGGGATCGTAGAATGGATTGGGACCTTAAAGGTTATCTAGTTCAGATCTCCTCTGCCATGGGCAGGGACACCTCCCACTAGACCAAGTTGCTCCAAGCCTCCTCCAACCTGATCTTAAACACTTCCTGGGATGAGGTTTTCACTTCTCTGGGCAACCTGTTCCAGTGTCTCACCACCCTCATGATAAAGAACTTCTTCCTGAGCAAACACACTCCAGGGATTGCTGACTCCATGCCAGCTGAGGAGACAAATGTGTTTCAAATACCAGGGCATGTTTAATTCCTATTAAATCCTCATTTTCATGGGTGTCTTCCCCAGATCCACCACACCTGGTGAAATTCAAGATGTTTTCTTCACATTTTCTGATAAGTGTCCTGTGAGGCTAACAGCCATGATCTTCACATCGAGGGTGGTAGAACACTGGAATAGGATGCCCAGAGATGTGATTGAGGCCCCATCCCTGGAGATATTCAAGGTCAGACTTGGTGGAGCCCTGAGCAACCTGATCTAGTTGGAGACGCCCCTGCTGACTGCAGGGGGGTTGGACAAGATGACCTTCGAGGGTCCCTTCCGTCCTGATGCATTCTGTGGTGTCTGCTGGAGCAGAATGATTGAGTGACTGTCATTTAATGTGACAGCTCCCAAACTGGGGACTAGACCCTATTAGGAAAGGGAAACTGGGAATATTTTCCCTCAAAAATTCAGTCTTCTACAGCCCTAAAGACTGAGCCACGAGAATTAGCAGGAGCTGTCAGATGTGTCGCTAAATGTCCCCATTGGGCCAGTCAGTGGGTAGCTGGCCAGGACACCCAGTTACCTCCAATAACCCATGAACCACCACAAAAGAGGCAGTGATGCCCGTTAATAAGGAGGGAGGTGATGCCCAGGAGTTCTCACTACAAGCAGGCACCCAAAAAGACACAAGCTTGGTGGAGAGGCACATCCATAGATTCATAGAATTGTTTGGATTGAAAGTGACCTCAAAGGTCGTCTAGTTCCAACCCCTTCCCATGGGCAGGGACACCCACCAGTAAACCAGGTTGCTCAAGGCCTCATCCAGCCTGGCCTTGAACACTTCCAGGGAGAGGGCATCCACAACCTCCCCAGGTAACCTGGTCCAGGGTCTCCGGTGCTGTAAAGAAAAATCTCCTTGCTGTAAAGAATTTATTCCAGACATACAGTCTAAATCCGCCCTCTTCCTGCTCAATCCATTCCCTGGATGAAGGGATCAAGACACCTTCACATGGGATGTGGTGGAGGACCAAGCCAGCTTGCTGGCCATGTGTGATGTTCCCATACCAACTCACCATGCACCACAGCATCTTTTTTACATCCATCTGATCTGACACCACCAGCTCATGGCAGGGATTTACTTGCCACTAACGTCAGAAATGTCCTGGCTATGGATGCGAGAGAAACAGTTTGTCTGTCCTGGGTGACCACAGGAAGGACTGATGAGCAGCTTTGGTTCATAGAAACCAGGCAAGAATCTTTGGTTTAATCACTTTGAACTTTCCTCAGCTAAGGAAAACAACAAGGGCTTTGGATTCAGGCCAGGCAACTCAGAATCACAGAATGGTGGGAAAAGACTTTTAAGGTCATCCAGTCCAACCATTAACCTAGAACTGCCAGTCCATTATCAAAACATGGCCCTCAGCACCACATCTCCATGGCTTTGAAACCCCTCCAGGGATGGAGACTCCAGCACTGCCCCGGGCAGCCTGGGGCAGGCCCCGACAACCCTTTTTGGGGATTAAATTGTTCCTCATGTCCAACCTAAACCTCCCCTGGTGCAACTTTAGGCCATTCTCTCCTGGCCTATCACTTATTGCTCAGGAGAAGAGACCAACACCCACCTGGCTCCAGCCTCCTTTCAGGGAGTTGTAGAGAGCCAGAAGGTCTCCCCTCAGCCTCCTCTTCTGAGGACTAAGTGACCCCAGGCCCCTCAGCTGTTCCTCATATGACCTGTGTTCAAGGCCCTTCACCAACTTCTTTTCCCTGATCTGGACATGCTCCAGCACCTCAGTAGCCTTCTTGGCAGAAGGGCCCAAAGCTGAACCCAGAACTCAAGATGTGGCCTCATCAGTGCTGAGTAGAAGGGACAATCACATCCTGAGACCTGCTGACCACACTGTTGCTGATCCATGCCAGGATGCAGGTGGCATTCTTGGCCACCTGGGCACACAGTGGCTCATCTTCAGCCAACTGTCAATCAACATCTCCAGGTGTTTCTTTGCTGAGCAGCTCTCTGACCACTCTTTCCCAAGCCTGTAACGCTGCATGGGGTTATTGTTTCTCAAGTGCAGCACTCAACACTTAGAATCATTAGGGTTGGAAAAAAACCTCTAAGACCATGAAGTCCAACCTCTTACCCAACACCTCCATGACCCATGTTCACAAGTGCCACATCTACTAGTTTCTTGAACACCTCCAGGTATGGCGACTCCACCACCCCTTGGGCACTTGATCTTACTGAATTTCATGCTGTTGGACTCAGCTCATCTGTCCAGTCTGTCTTGATCAGGAGTCCTTCCTCACCTTCACATCTGCAGCAGTACTGATTTGGGGGACCCCTTTTGGGTTGCTTACCAGGCTTTCTGCTGTGAGCTCAGGCAAATCACAGACTGTGCAATGTGGATAATCCAGGACGGAGATGCTGTGCAGGACAGGAAGGAAGGGATTTGTTAAGAACCAGGGAAACATAAAAGCAAATTTTAGGATGATCTAGATAATGATGCCAAACAAGATGTAACATCTTCCCTGCCCCTGGGGTTGAATCACAACGGCAGAACAATCCCATCTCCACACTGGGTATGTAAATCTGGTCTAGTGGAAAGTGTCCCTGACAGTCCTAGGGGCTTGGAACTAGATGATCTTCAAAGTCACTTCCAATCCAAACCATTTGATGAATCTATGACATGGGTGGTAGCTGGTGCCACCTGGACATGGATCTTTCCTGCATTTCCCATTGCACAGGTGGATTCCAAATGCACTCCCAGCCTCTCCATGGCCTCACAATTCAGTCTAATAGAGCACATCAAATCCTCTTAGGTCTGAAGCACATCTTGAGGGCTCTAACAAGAACTCCAAGTAGTTGGGTCCATTAAGGCATGGAGCAGGCTGCCCAGGGAGGTTGTTGATGTCCTCTCCCTATAAGTGTTGAAGACCAGGTTGAGTGGGGCCTTGAATAACTCAGCCTAGTGGAAGGTGCCCCTGCCTATGGCAGGGGGTTAGAGCTGGATGATCTTTCAGGTGCCTTCCAACCCAAACCATTCTATGATTCTGATTTTATGATATTAAAAAAGGAGGGAAAAAACCAAACCGAAAACAAAACAAAGCAAATCTTAGAATCACAAAATCACAGAATTGTTTTGGTTGGAAATGACCTTTAAGATCATCAAGTTCAACCTTTAACCCAGCACTGCCAGGTCACCACTAAAATATGTTCCTCAGCACCACAGCTCCATGGCTTTGAATACTCTCCAGGGATGGGGACTCCACCACTGCCCTGGGCAGCCCTGAGCCAGGCCTCAACAACCCTTTTGGGAACTGCCATCCAGTAGTTCCCTGTCTCTCTTGAACTGTGGATCCCAGAATTTGATGTGGCCTCACTGTGGCAGAGTAGAGGGGGAGAGGAACCTCCCCCCTAACCTGCTGGCCACACTCCATGCATCTCAGAAAACCAAGGGCACATTTTTGGCTCATGGCAAAGTTGTCCACCAGCATTTCCAGGTCCTTCTCCTTCTAGGACCAACACTGGAAATGTTTATCAGGAAGAGAATTACTTTCTATTTTTCCACGTGGCTCTTCTCACACAGACGTGTCCACACCATGCTGGAGAGAGGCCAGCCTACACATGCAGCTGAAGAACAACCAAAAATCCCCATCAAAAGGCAAGAAAAAGGATCTTTTCTTCATTCCAACAGCAAACTGTTGTGGCACTCCCCTCCAAGTGGGAAAATTCAACACAGTCCTGCTGAGAGGTGAAGGGGTTGTACTCTTTCCCTTCTTTCTTTGACGTGTGGTAGTCCAACCAATCCCTGCATGGACTCCAAATGGGGCTAATGTCCTTCTCAGATCAGAAGTAAAAGGCAGACAACTCTGGAGACAACTCTGCAGAACCTGAGGAAGTCTGAATTATAGTTGAGGAAGAAGAGCTGAATTATAACCATTAAAATGGAAAAGACTTAGGAGACTCTACCCCCACCTAGCCTTTTTGAAGCTGATGCCCACATACACTTTCCAGGTGTCCACATAAAGATGAAAACAAGCCTCTGTTGGTCAGGAAGATTCATAGATTCATAAAACAGTTTGAGTTGAGAAGGACCTTAGAGATCATCTAGTTCCAACCCCTCTGCCATGGGCAGGGACATCTTCCACTAGACCAGGTTGCTCAAGGCAGTCCTGATGCCTTGAGATGAGGTGACACTACAAGACTTTCAATAGTCTCTCCATCTTGTCCTCCTTTATTAAGCAGAAAGGATTTGCTCTCCTGCAGCATATTCCTGTGGTGGAAAGTATACTGCCCCAAAGTCCTGCTAAGGTCCAGAAGGGACCTGGTTCCACCACATATTCATGTGTCAGAGTTCTTCACGCACAAAGCCTCCCTGCTCCACCACCTGTCTCTTTTCCATAGAAGTGGCTGTACCTGTTTTTGGCAGTGATGTAAGACATGATGTTCTGGTTGAAGAACTTCAGGATCAGTGGGATGCAGTTGGCAAACACCAAATGTTGGGACACGTACTCAAACTGAGGAAGAGACATGAAATGGGTCAACGTTAGCTGAGGGCATCAACTGGAAATGGAATCCCATCTCCAGCTGAAAATAAAGAGTCTTGATGGCTTGCTCTGAACACCTCACAGACCATCTTCCCCTTTCAGAAGTCTACTGTATAAGGCTTGCATCGCATACAGCATCTCCCACCAGCTGGAAAAGTTGATGGACACATTTATGGAAGTAGTTTAGGAATAGTTACACCTAATGATGGCTTCTCAAGGTAAAAATCTGTGGCAAAACAGTAGATGGGGAAGAGGGAAGAAGGAGATGTAGATATGAGATGAGAAAATCCATCTCCTGTTGCTGCCACACGATAACCTCAGACCTTGGGAGAAGTTCCGCCTAAACATGAGGAAAAAATTCTTTAATTTAAGGATGTTAGAGCACTGGAACAGGCTGCCCATATAGGAGGCTTCCTCTCTGAAGACATTCCAAACCTACCTGACTGTGTTCCTTTGTGTCCTTCTTCAGATGAACCTGTCTTGTCAGAGAGGTTGGACACAATGATCTCTGGAGGGCCCTTCCAACTCCTACCATTCTTTACAACTTTAACTGAAAAAAGCACCCTTAGAGAATCCCAGAATGGTGGCGATTGGAAGTGACCTCTGGAGATCATGCGGTCTAACCCCACTGCTAAAGCAGGGTCACTCACAGCAGGTTGTCCAGGATCACAGTGTCCAGGGGGCTTGGGAATCTCTCCAGACAAGGAGATGCCACACCCCCTCTGGGCAGCCTGCTCCAGGGCTCCACCACCCTCAAAGTCAAAATGTTTATACTGATGGAACCTCTTATGTTCTAGTTTGTGTCCATCACCCCTTGTCCTGTCACTGGGCACCACTGACAAGAGTCTGGCCCCATCCTCGTGCCCCCCATCCTTTAGCTCTTGCTAAGCACTGATCAGATCCCCTCTTGGGCTGCTCTCCTCCTGGCTCAACAGCCGAAGGGCTCTCAAGCCTTTCCTCCTCACAGAAATGCTGCAGGCCCCTCAGCACCTTTGGAGCCTCCACTGGACTCTATTGAGCAACATACCTTTGTGCATGCTTTTAATTTCTCTCCTCCTGTAAACATTTAATGCTCAGGGTATATAGAGCTGCATGATACAACAAGCCTCTACTGTCCTCTAAAGTGACAAGATGCAAGCAGGAGCAATATCCCAGCCCATCCCATTCCATCCTGCCCATGCCTCTCACTACCCTACAACCAACACCCCAACTTGGAGAGCGAGGAAATAGTTTATTCCGCCCCATAGAATCATTTTGGTTGAAGATCACCAAGTCCAACCATTCTCTAACTCTACCAAGTCTGATGTTAAACCGTGTCCCTCAGCACCACATCTCTGCAGCTTTCAAACACCTCCAGGGGTGGGGATTCAACATCTCATTTCAGCCTGGTACAAGCTGTTGACACTTGGCACACCACCAAGGACACCCACCACCATTCTCTGGGCATGAGTAATGGACAGTCCCTGCTAGTCAGGATTGGAGATGGTCTCATTGCTTTGAAATGCAGCTGCCAGTGACTAGTCTGTTGTATCTGCTCTGACCAAAGATAGTCCTGAACTGGAGGAGGATCAGAGAATCACAGAACCCTTTTGTTTGGAAGAGACCTCTTAGATTGCCAAGTCCAACTGTGTTAACCCAGCATTGGCAGGTCACCACCAAACCATGTCCCTCAGCACCACATCTACATGGCTTTTAAGCACCTCCAAGAATGGGGACTCCACCACTGCACCGGGCAGCCTGGGCCAGGCTTGGACAACCCTCACATGGAAGAAATTGTTCCTCATGTTCAACCAAAACTTCCTTTGGGGCAACTTGGGGCCATTTTTTCTTGTCCTACCCCTTGTGCCTTGGGGGAAGAGACCAACCTTCACCTGGCTCCAACCTCTTTTCAGGGAGCCAGAAGGTCTCCCCTCAGCCTCCTTTTCTCCAGGCTCAACAACCTCAGTTCCCTCAGCTCCTTCTCAGACGACTTGTTCTGCAGATCCTTCACCAGCTTCATTGCCCTTCTATATTGCCATAAGAAACACCGAATCTTGACAGACCCAAGACAAACCCCCATCATCTCCATCAGCATGAGGGTTTGTGTGGTTACTGCCACACCCATGTGGCAACTGGTGAGCACACAGTGACCACTAGCACAGCCTGGACCAACAGGCTTCTCTTTTACCTTCTGCTGCATTCTGGAAGCATCATCTCACCCCAAGACTGACTTTTGGGGTGCTCCCTGAGACCAGCTTTGACACCAAAAGAAATTATGATGGCTCACCAAAAATCAGACACAGAAGTAGAAGCAGGGGGAGAGGAAGTTCACCGCTTTCTCCAGACTTAGTACCAAAACACAAAGCTTCTGCTATGGAGGAAGAAATGAGCAAAGTCTTTTTGGGTGGGGGGAGTGTGAAAAGAATTTAGGGACATAGTGGGACCCACCACAAATGTAGCTTTGTCAGACTTTGAAGGTTGGTTTCATTTTATCTGATCCAATCCATGGATCTCTATTTTTCTTCATTGGGCTTCATAACACAGGTGGATTTGTACCATGCTGAAACCTTTATGAGAAAAAGCCCTAAATTGTGTGACTTGGAGAACTTGTTTGACTTGGGTGAAGAACTGAACCCAGGCCACAACCCCAATCAGATCATGGTGGGGTTTTGATCAAGGGAAGGCCTCGTGTAAGTCCAGTTCAATTGGCGTCATGCAGACGACACAAAAAACAGATTACATCTAGGACCCAACCTGCAGCCTCTGTTGAAACTGGAGCTCCAAGAACATGGTGGAGTACTGTGTGCAGTTCTGAAGCCCCCAGCACAGGAAGGACATGAAAGTGTTGGAGTGGGTCCAGAAGAGGGCCACGAAGATGATCAGAGGGCTGCAGCAGCTCTGCTATGAGGACAGGCTGAGAGAGTTGGGGCTCTACAGCCTTGAAAAGGCTTCAAGGAGACCTNTTGGATGAGGCCTTGAGTGACCTGTACTAGTGGGAGGTGTCCCTGCCTATGGCAGGGGCTTGGAACTAGATGATCTTTGAGGTCCCTTCCAACCTTACCATTCTATGATTCTATGATCCTGCTGAGGGACAGAAGAATAGTTGACCTCATAAGGTCTTACTCAGCACTATTTCTGGTCATTGGAGAGGAGTCAGAGCCAATGAAGGATTTGTCTGACCCCATCATCTTCTCCTTTCTGCCAGGGGAAGCTCATGATACCTCCTAAATTTTAACTTGATCGTCCACAGCATGAAGTTTTCCAGAAGCCTGGAAGTTCCTTCCACATGAGTGGAAACATTCCTGTCAAACCCCTCTCAGATATATTTGGAGCAGGTTATCCATGCCCAAATCCTGTCCTGAGGGTAGTGTTTCCCACTGTGGAAAGGTTGGATGAGGCCTTAAGCCAGGCTGGATGAGGCCTTGAGCAGTCAGGTCTACTGGAAGTGCCAATGCCACAGCAGTGGAACTAGGTAATCTTCAAAGTGCCTTTCAACCCAAAGGATTCTATGAATAGCTATCTGCAGCTTCTCATGGAAACCCTTGCTGGAACAGAATCTATTAGAACACATCAGCTTCAAGACCACCTTGGTGATGGCAAACCCCTCTCCACTCACCTGGTAGATGTGGTTCAGCTTAAAATGCTTGAGGAGCAGCAGCAGGACAGCTGAGATGCTCTTCACAATGATCTCTTTGTGCCTGTTCACATCAATCCCCAGTTTCATGCTCTGAAGAACGGTGATGCTGGGTTGGAGGAGAAGGAGGCAACAGCACCATGGGTATAGGAGCAAGGAGGACTGAGGGACTGTGGAGTTCTTATTCATTTGGACAGGTTCTACAGAGCAGTGACCTTCAATTCCCTCTGGGACTCCCATTTCCATCCCCTTCTCTTTAGTGAGACCAAGAAAATGGGAGTGAAAAGAGCTGACTGCCCTCCACCAGCAATCCTGGTGGAGCAGGATGAAGGACACCTACCAGATATTCACTTATCTTGATAACCTGTGTCAATCAGCATCATTTTATGATTTGTGGCTGCCAACTGTGCTTGAACCGTTGGAAACCAGCATAACAGTTGGCAATAGTAGCTTGCACCTATCCAAAGAGTTGTCCCCAGATCTGGAGCCCCATAAACCTATCAGCAAACCCCAACTCCTCTGCTTGGTCTAAGACTTTATTGCAAAGCTGAGGTGGCTGGTGGCCACCTCTTCAAGAACTTACGGCATCTCTTCAGGCAACACATCTGCCAGGATGTTGATGGAGTCGGTCTTGGCTTTGGAGGTGGGTGCTGCAGCAAGGAGGATCTTCAGCAAAGCTATCTGCAGGAGAGGACAGGTTTTGAGAGATGCTCCCAGAAAGGGCATTCTTTCTTCTCACTCACTTGATGAAACTGCTCAAGTCAACTCTACAGGGTTTCACCAGCCCAAGCTCCCCTCACTGTGATGGTGCCAAGGCTGAATCTCTCTTTTCATACCCTGGGCAGACAGGCCAAGCGGGGTGAGCATGGCAACTTTGGCCCAGGTGGGCCAAAACACCACCAGAATCCTGGCTTGGATCAGCAATAGCATGGTCTGCAGGACTAGGGCAGGGGTCATCTCCGTGGTGAGGCCACACCTCAAATCCTGCGTTCAGTTTCAGGCCCTCAGTTCAAGAAGGATGCTGAGGGGCTGGAGCATGTCCAGAGAAGGGCAGTGAAGCTGGTGAAGGGTCTGGAGAGCTTCTGTGGAACAACTGAGGCACCTGGAATGGGCTCAGTCTGGAGAAAAGGATACTGATGGGAGACCTTATGAATCTCTACAACTCCCTGAAAGGAGGCTGGAGGCACGTGGGGGTTGTCTCTTCTCCTAGGGAACAAGGGATAGGACAAGAGGAAATGGCCTCAAGTTGCACCATGGGAGGTTCAGGTTGGACATCAGGAACAATTTCTTTCCCAAAAGGGTTGTCAAAGCCTGGCCCAGACTGCACAGGGCGGTGATGGAGTCCCAATTCCTGGAGGTGTTTAAAAGCCTTGTAGATGTGATGCTGAAGGACACAGTTTAGTGGTGACCTGGCAGTGCTGGATTAAGGGTTGGACTCTATGATCTTAGAGGTCATTTACAACCCAAATAATTCTGTAACTCTATGGGTTAGTTCTGCCCCCACTGCCATGGACGTGGCCACCTACCACTAGATCAGATTGTTCATAGCCTCACCCAACATGGCAACAGAACTGAATTTCAGGACACATGGGGAATTTCCTGGGGCCACGGGAAGTCTTCAAGGGATGTCCCTCAAAGGGAGGTCATAACTTAAGAGCCTCCACAGTTTGAATAGTTCTTGAGAGCACAGACAGCTTGGCAGAGATCTGAAGGTGGTGTCACTTTGTCTGCAGAGCCACATAAACCACAATGCTGGTTTAGTTTAGTTCCTGGCCCAGCAAGCCATGGGAGATCCTGGCCCCATGCCTGGAGTTCAGCACAGTATCACAATGGAAAGCTAATCTCAGCAAGGAGATTATCAGGATACCTCAAGAGAAGGAGATGTTCAAGGGAGCATTGAGGTCTGTAGGTTGCTTCTTGAGGTCAGAAGCGAAGGTGCCTGCCTCATTGTGTAAGGACTTGTTGGCTAACACTACAACTCATGCAGCTCAAGAGATGGCACCAAGTCAACCCCAAATGGTCCCCATTGGTGTCCAGAGGGCAGAAGCCAGTTTTGAGTTCCCACCAACATGGAGGAGTTTGTTCCCTGTTTCCAGTTCTTCACACACATCTTATTGTCCAACCACTGACTCATCTCCAACAATTTGACCGTGTCCCTGGGTATCTACACCCCTCTCTGAACCCTTTCTCTTGGACTGTGCCTTCCATCCAACTCTACTCTGGATTCCCACGAAAATCTCACCAGTAAGGTCCTGAACATACCCCCCCAGCCCCATGCTGAGCTCTGCAGCTCACAGACTGGTTCCAGCCCCCACTCAGAAGCTCTTTTTCACTTCTAAGAAACCTGAGCTCACCATGTACTGGGGGAGATTGTACAACATTGCTCGATACAGGATCTCACAAGGGGTTTCTTGGACTTCCTCTTCCCCCTAGCATGAAGAAATGTGAGAAACAAAGGAAAAGTTAGGGATTTGCAGTCCATGCATGCGAGATTCATCAGTCATCTCCATAAAACCCAGCTTGAGGACTTCATAATGGACCTATCTGCATGTATCCTTGCTGGTCAGGGTTGGAACAGGAGCTCAGGGAGGTGGTGGAATCACCATCCCTGGATGTGTTCAGAGTAAGTGTAGACATGGCACTTTGGGACGTGGTCTAGTGGGCATGGTAGTGTTGGACTGATGGGTGGACTTGATCACCTTGGAGGTCCTTTCCAGCTTTCATGATTTTGTTCTGACTGCAGGAAGCTCCAGGCCTTTCTTCACTGATACATTTGATCAAGACATGGACTTCTAGAAAAGGAAGCATCCAAGGTGATGGGGTGCAGTAACTGCTTACCAGAGACATGGGGCACTTCTCCAGCTCCTCTTCATTCTTGATCTGGACATCTGAGATGGAAACATACTTGTGCTGGGAGAACAGAGAGAGAGAGAGGCAAGGCAACATCACAACTGAAGGGTGAAACCCAGTAATGACAACAGCTGGTCATTGCAGGAATGTCCCAGGTAAGTGTGTAGGTCACACTAGATACATGGAGACACACACATCTTTGTGTGAGACATCCCTCTGTCCCTGAAGCCCCTCACACATCCTGCCTTTGCTTGCTTCTACCTACTCCTTCTAGGATCTAAGAAAATGGAGAAGAGGGACAGTGCCTCCAGAAGGCAATCCAGACACCTCCAGTTGGCCTCTGGAGGCATCCCACTCCATGCAGAGCACTGCAGGAGCCAAGGTTGGTCATGCTACACCCTGGGAATAGCACAGGTCTGGACATGTATGTCCAAACCCAACACTGGAAGCCTGTTACCATCTAAGCACAAGGTGGCAAATGCTAAGCAGATGCTAAGACACAGCAATATTACATCTGGGATAATGGGAAAGTCCAGGGGCTGGACAATCTATGTGAGGACTCAGTTTTCCATTGTTTGTCCAAATTTCTGCAAGAAGGTCCAGAAGCTTAGACAGGAGGATCCCACATTGCTTTGTGGTGGGTATCCAGCCCCTCTCAATGTGTTTGGACCTTGACTGGACTCATCAAGTTACTTCCCAAGGCAGAAAAGAGCAAGAGCTCAGACCAAAGGCATTGCTGAACATCAGCTGAAGAGGAGCAGAAGACTAAATTGAAATTAAACATCTACCATGGACTGAGAACAACCATCTGAAGAACCTGAAACTCAATTGTAAGTGCTGTGCCACAAAGTCTGTGCAGCAGACTTGATGTTTTCCAACCCTCCTATGGGCTTGGTGATATTGGCCAAGATTTTTCCCTCTCCATGACATCTCCATGGGTCCAGTCCCACCTCAGAACATCTGCTTAATGCCAAGGGAACAGAAATAGCAAGGGATGAGGTTAGAGGAGCTGAGTGCTGCTCAACAAGGGTTCCTGGGCTGCTTCATCCAAGCGCTGTGCATGGAGCCACCATCTCACCTGCTTCAGTGTCTTTACGCTCTCATGGATGGGTCGTGGCAGCCCTATCAGGGTCTCGGTGTCTCTGAGGGGGATGAAAGAAGGTAAGTATGAGGCTGGGAAGAAGATCTGGGTGTAGAATCATTAAGGTGAAAAGATGTCTATGATCATGAAAGCCAACCTTCAACCCAACACCACCACGGCCACTAAACCACACCTCAAAGTGCCATGTCTACATGCGTTTTTAACATCTCCAGGGATGGTGACTCCACACTTCCATGTCATACAAGATAAAAAAGGGAGCCTGTAGTGTACTGAATCTACTGAACTCATCCCAGATGGGTCAGGAACTGGGAGGAGTGTTGGTGTAATCTGCCCGCCCACCCATCTGCTCCCAGCAAAGCCTACAAAAAAGAGGGGAGACACCAGGGTGAAGAACTGGTGTGAAGTCAGGTCTCTGCATGGAGCCAGCATGAGCCCAGCACTGCCCCTCAAAATGGTTCCTGCTGGAACCATTCCAAGATGACTCTTGCTCCCACAGCTTCCTTTCTTCACAAACTGATTGATTTGCTGTGGATGCCAGGTTGTGCCAATACCTTCAAGCATTTAATTGGTCTCAGGCTTGGGTCAGGGTCAGCCGAGACCTATTCTGGGCTAGGTCTGTTTTTTAATAGAAAGAGGCCCTTGGAGACTAGCATCTCCAAGAATGTTTTGATAACACCAAGTGCACTGCTGCAGGCCCAGTAAAACTCAGCATTGCACTACATAGTCCCAAACATGTCAGCCTGGTTGAGCTGAGAAGACCTCAGCTATGTAGACACCTCCCACCAGTTAAACTCCACTGACTGGGGAGCTAGGGACAGACTTTGTTGGACCTACAGGTGTAACACTTACTGTCCCAGTGTGAATCCAATGAATTTGTTCCTGCTTGCTTCCAGGAAGTGCTCAATGTCCTTCTGTCTGATGGAGACACAAAACCAAGGAGAAGGTTGCAACATAGCCATAGACCAGATCCCAGTCTACACTGCTCAGAAAGGTTATAAGACCACCAAGAATCTCTGAGCTTTCTAGGATTGATTTCTAGAGGTCTTAATAGAGCCATTATAGCTCTTGTTGGATGGAGCAACGTAAACCAAATCCATCTGGATTTGCTGTGCAAAAATGGAGAAGAGTTCCCTACGACCACCACCTTTTATCCGCCTTCTGTCCTCCTACCACATGCATCTTCGAGCAGCGTCTGCTCGCTCCGAGCGAACAAATGTTGTCTCCACAGTCTGGCAGAGCATGTGCTGCTCCGAGAGAGCAAGCTGACATCATGATGACAGCAAGATGATCTTCAAGGTCCCTTCCAACCCAAACCAATCTACACAGTGAGGGTGGTGAGACACTGGAACGGGTTGCCCAGGGAGGTTGTGAATGCCTTCTCCCTGGAGGTGTTCAAGGCCAGGTTGCATGAGGCCTTGAGCAACCTGGGCTAGTGAGAGGCATTCTGGCCCATGGCAAGGGGGTTGGAACAAGATGATCTTCAAGGTCCCTTCCAACTCAAACCATTCTATGAATCTTGTCCATCTTGGGCATCTTTCATGAGAAGCTGGTCAGAGTCTCAGAGCTGCAAGCAGGACATGAGCCATGAGCCAAAGCTCTTCCAGCTATATATTGCAGGCACCAGCCAAGAAAAAAAAGCTCATTTGAATCCTAAGCTGAGAGCATTAAGTGAAGTGGAGAACCAAGGCACCATGTGTGGAGACTCACGTGGGAAACCAGCTCTTGCCATGTGTCTGTGAGGAGAGTTCTGGATAGAGACACTTAACCCTGTACTTGCTCCTGGACAAAATAGAGGCTTTGGATCGACAGCAAAACATCTCTCATGGATTAGAGGGAAGGGGACAGAGGCTCTCACCCTCTCTTCCTAATCCTTCTGTATCACTTGTAGAAGAACTGTCATAGAGCCATGGAATTGGTTTGGTTGGAAAAAAACTCTAAGATTAAGTCCAACTGTCAACCTAAAACCACCATGGCCATTAAACCATGGCTCCAAGTGCCATGTCAACACATTCCTTGAACACCTTCAGGGATGGTGACTTCCATCACTTCTCTGGTCAACCTATTCCAGTGCCTGTCCCAAGGAAGGCCCCAACATTTTCATCCTTAGATGTTTGTCTCAAATTTCTCCCCTTAGAATAAGGCTGTTCCAGAAGGCTTCATCTTGCACCGTAAGAGTCCTACTCACCAAGAGGTCATGTCATTGACCAGCTCCCAGGAAGATTAGTGTAGGACCTTGCCCTACCAAAATCCCTTGATGCTGGTTGGGGAAGGTGATCCTGCCTCCCACAGCCTTCCAGCAGAAGGCTCCTTCCCAGTACAATCTGTGATGTCCAAAATGGGATTGCTACTTACTGGCCAAGCTTGGTTTCTAACACCTGAGGAAGAGCTCTGCTCGAGCTATCCCAGAAAGGACCAACCAAAACAGAAAAAGAAATGGAGTCACTCCAGTTCAGTTTGAGGCCACCAAACTTGCCCCAGACACATTCAGCCTGCAGTGAGCTCCAAGAGAGGTAAGACCAGGGAGGGTGGCCACAACACCAGATGGGTTTACCTGACTTTGGGGGCCCAGGGGAGCCCTTTGGGGAATGACACTCTCTCGATGGACGGACGATGAGCAGGCATCGTGGGGATGATTGCATCCCGCTCCAGCAGGTCCAGCTCTCCCTCGATCCCACTGTCCACGTCATCATTCTCCTCTTCATCAACTCCTGCTTCATCATTCTTGAAGGGGTCTCTCTCATTGTAGATGTCCAAACTGTCTTGTTTCACCAGGGGCTGCGGCAGAAGAAGGAGGAGAAAGGGACAAGTGTCAAGAAGGATGAGGACAGATTCTTCACAGTGGTCCCCAGTGACATCACAAGGGGTAACAGGCACAAACTTGAATGCAGGGATTTCCATCTTAATATGAGAAGGAAATTCTTGACTTTAGGGGTGGGAGAGCACTGGACCAGGGTGACCAGGGGGATGGTGGAGTCCCCATCTGTGGAGACTTTCAGTGCCCTCCTAGATGTGTTGCTATGTGAGCTACTTTAGGTGATCCTGCCTTGGTAGGGGTGTTGGATTCAATGATCTTCATAGGTCACTTCCAATCCCTACCATTCTGTGATTCTAGTCACTCCACAGAGTTCACTTCCCTCCTAGCTGCTGGCACCACATCTCTCCTTTCTGGAAGGACCAAGCCCCCATATGTTCCTCAGGTGAGCATTTTCTGCCTTGCTGGTGCCACCAAAGCCTAGACAAGAATAACCTCCTCTGTACCTCTAAGCTTGTTAGGAGGAGTGACCCCATTTTCCATCTTAACTTTTTGAGCTACCATCCAATATCTCTCCTCTAGCAAAAGAGAGGTCTTCATCTTCAGAACATGACACAGCAACTTCAAGAGTGGAGCTAAAAAAAGAGAAGCTTGCTGAGAGCAGTTTGCACCTCAGTGCTTATCAGTCCTTTGCCACGGGGTCAGGATGTCCTCTCACTTCCTCCAGATCAAGTGCATCATGGAGCTGATCTGCCACAGCTGAAACTGGTGAGTGAAAAGCTGGACACAAGCCAACACCATGTGCTCACAGCCCAGAGCCAACCTGTCCTGGGCTAATCCCCAGTAGCTTGGGCAGCAGGTGGAGGGAGTGGGCCAGCTCTGGAGTCCTCAGCACAGGACAGACATGGACCTGTTGGAGCAGGACTAGAGGCCACAGCAATGACTGGAGGGCTGGAATTCCTCTGCTGTGAGGACAGGCTGAGAGAGCTGGGTTTGTTCAGCCTGGAGAAAAGAAAGCTTCAGAGAGACCTTCTGGTGGCCTTTCAGGACTTGAAGGGGCTGAGAAGAAAGCTGGGCACAGACTTTTGAGTAGGGCCTGTTGTGTTGTGACACAACAAGAGATAATGGTTTGAAACTAAAAGAAGGAGATTTAGATAAGATCCAAGGAGGAATTTTTTTCCAGTGAGAATAGTGAGACCCTGTCCCAGTTTGCCCAGAGAGGTGGTAGATGCCCCATCTCTGGAACCATTCCAGGTCGGGTTTGATGTGGCTCTGAGCAACCTGCTCTAGTTGCAGTGTCCCAGCTGACTGCAAGCAGGTTGAATTAGATAACTCTGAAAGGTCCCTTACAACCCAAACCATTCTGTTATTCCATGGAACTGGAAAGGCAGAAGCACTTGAGGAGGAAGGGAGCTCAGGATGATTCCTTGAGCAGATGATGGTCCTCATTGGAAAAGGCTCTTGGACCATGCTCCAAGAAGATGACCCCACTCACCCTCCGGCTGCGGTGACCACGCTTCTGCTGCTGCTGCTCCACGAGCTCGATGGAGTAGGTGGGAGGCGAAGCTGCCCGCATGCTGCGCATCACCTGGATGCTGTCCTCTGGCAAGGGTGGCAGCCCCAGCTGCTCCCTCTTCCTCACCTTCATTGCCTGCAGGGCTTCAAAGCCACCCAGTGTGAACTAGGAACCAACAAGAGAGGTGAGAACGTAGGGAGAAGATGACCCACCTAGACTGCATGACTCTTCTGGGCTTCCAGTTTGAGGCCATTGAACGAGAGAGTTGGGGATGAGCAGACACAGCACTGCTTTGTTCTCCAAACTTCTCCCCCACCCCACGTCCTCTGCATGGCTCAGCCCACCCTTATTGCAGAAGAAACTTTGCCTTGTGTCAGCTTGGACAGACTGAGTAATGAGGAGTATCTAGGCTGCACCTATAGCTATTTTAGGAAGAACATGGCACCCACCAGAAGCACCTTCCAGAGCAAGAGCAAGACCTTCTTCATGGGGAAGTGTGGAGCATGGCCACTGCAGAACTTGGTCACCATCATGAAGAGCAGAAGAGCAAATGGCTCATCACTGTGTACAGGGAAACCTGGTAGACAGAGGAACCAGGAAGAGGTTCAGAGCAGATCCTACTCATCCCTGAGATCTCCCCACTGGTTGAGTTCAACAAAGTGATCTCATTAGGGCACGGTGAGTTTTGTGTCTCACTCAGCTCCATCCTGAAGGTGTCTCGGCAGGTTTTCCACTCGGGGGGATCCTCCTCCTGCTCCACACGGATGTTCTCCACCATCAGGTACATAACACTGAGCAGCACCCTGCCAGGACAGCACAGCAGGTAGGTGACACTGCCAGCCAAAGGCTGTGTTGTCCCCACAGCCTCTACCCAACATTGCGGTGAGGTCTGAGGAGGTACCTGAGCTCCGTGCTGTCGGCCAGCGAGATGGCTGGCTTCCGCAGGGCGCTGCTGCAGGCCTGGCTGTTGCTGTGGGCAAGGGGACAAGCTCAGCACCAGCCACCAAGCACCTCATCCTGACCCCCAGCCTGTGTCTGAGGGGTGGAAATGCCACACTAGAGGAACATGCCATGGCTGGGGCACCTCCATGATCCTCTGTGAGGAGCAGCAGGAAGGAGAAAGAAGAGGACAAGAAGGATGGTGAGAAAGATGAAGAGGAAGGTGAGGAAGATGGGGAGGAGAAAGGTGAAGGTGATGAAGAGAAGGATGGTGTGGTGGATGAGGAGAAGGAGGATGAGGAGAAGGAAGATAAGAATGTGAGAAGGGTGGGAAGAGAGAATATGAAGAGAAGGATGGAAAAGGAGTGTGGAGAAGATGGAAGAGGGCGAGAAGGATGGGGAGAAAGAAGACAAAGAGGAGGGTGTGGAGAATAAGGAAAAAGAATGAGATGAAGAAGAGGACTCAGCAGTGAGGAAGGTGAGGGCAGTGTGTATCCTCTTACTCAATCTCCATGTTGAGCAGCTCCAGGAAGGCAGTGAAGGTTCCCAGCTGGTACAGGAGGAAGCTGTTGTGCCGAGACCAGTGCAGGACATCACCTTCATTATCGCAGTCTCCAAAGACACCTGGAGAGACCCAAAAGAGGGACACTGGCTAGGTGGGAGCTGCCTTTGAACCCCTGGAGCACATGAGACCATCCCAGGAAGGAGCTTCACTGCACCAACCTGCATAGCCCCGAGAGGTTTCTCCCAAGCCCCCATGCTGAAGCCAGGCAGCAGATATTTGGGGACATGGTCCTTACCTTGTGTCAGGTAGAGGATGGCCCGTGCTACTTTGAGCCGCTTGTCCCTGTTGACCACCTCCAGTCCATCCAGCAGGTGCATGACATAGGCCTTCTGCTGACTCCTATCCAGCTCCAGCCACCTCTTGCCCTGCACTGGAAAGGGGACAGGACAACCATCTGGGTGCCTTCCTGCTGATCCCACTCCTGCCCTGAGCCTCAGGCTGCTCAGCCCAAAGACTGAGGTACCTTGAGTGTGAAAATCCTCCTCGAAACATCTCCTGTTGGTGCTGAGCTCAGGCTCCTCAGTGTAGCTGTAGAGCTCTGGCGGAGAGAGGGGTTAGCAGGGACCTGGAGGGGTTTCACCCTCCTCATCATCACCAAATACCTTGTAGGGCTCTGAACCATCCGTAGGTACCCTCAGAGACCTGGCAGAGACCTGAACCTGTCCCTCAGGCTTTCTGTAGCTCCAAGGGTCATCATGGCCACCCAGTCCCACCAAAGTCATTGTTTTGATCCCCATGCCCAGGCTGGTGGCCACGGCAGTGGTGTTCTACCTGCATTTGCAATTCGACACGGACTTTTTGGGGGATTAATTTTCTGTCCCAGTTAAACCAGTTTGCAAGAGGGATGGCAGGAGCACCGCGGGGAGACCTGCCACTGCTGCCACACTGTGGACATTTTGGGAACTGCAATTAGGAGCTGGCCGTAGAGGGAGATGGTGCACCAGCACAGGTCATCTGCTGGAAGGTAGCGTCATAAAGGACC
>VWYK01115666.1:23422-41338 GCA_013399775.1 Semnornis frantzii | reverse complement strand
AGATAGTCAAAGTGGGGCTTGACAGGGATCTGGGCAACCTGATCTAGTTGAGGGTGCCTCTGCTTACTGCAGAGGGGATTGGACTAGATGACTTTTGAAGGTCCCTTCCAATCCAGACCATAAATGAATACTTGGAAGCCCAATATTAAGCTGTGGGAATCTGCCTAGATAAACTGTGGAGAAGTTGCATCTGTACAAATCCAACAGGTTGGGCAGACCTTTGTCTGCTAGAAGTGTGTGGCATGCATGGCCACAGCATCACATAAATATGGTTGTTTCTCCTAATGTATTAGCTTGTACTGCACAAGGGACATGTACATCCCCAAATGCCTTGGACAGTGAGGTCAGCTGGTAGCTTTCCCATCTGGGAGATGGCAAAGTCAGAGCTGAGACTAGAATCAGCATCATCCTGACATTGATGGCAGAACTGGGAGATATCTCTGGGCCTTTTTACCCTCTCCCTGGGCTACTTTGTTGTTCTTCCCCAGGGACCAAAACTGTGTTCCTGAAGACTGTATCACAGGGCAGAGTCTTTCTGCAGCAAGAGAAGCCTCTCGGTGTTTGGACTGTGAAATCTTTGCAGTAAGAGCTATAAGATGTTCTGCGTATCCTAGAAAACTGTTCATTCTCAATGTGCTCCTCTGGAAAGTGCAAGATCTTCTCTAGTTTTGCATTTCAAATCCCACCGAAACTGAAAGGAAAAAGTGTCGTGGCTCTATTTCCCTTGAAGCTGAAGGAAGGCTCCTGCTGACCTCAATAATAGTGGATCACATACTTCTTTATGTTCTTCCAGTCAAGGCTTTCATCTGCTTTTCCATAAATAGAAAACACCAACCACCGCAGAAAATCCTATCCCTGCTCTTTACAGCCAGGGTCAGGCAGGACTCGTTAAAGAAGTAAATAAAACATGTGGGTAGGTCTGGCAGAGACAGCTTTCTTGTGGTGCCAGCAGGCCTTCTGCCAGGTAAAGCCAAACTCCCAGGGAGGGCTTCTTGGAGCACCTTTGGGACGTGTGTTGAGATGAAATATTTAAAACTGTGTTGGGTTGAAGCGAGGTGGAGGAGCAGAAGCCTCTTTAATCAGAGCATGTTTTTAAGATTGTGTGTGAATCATTGATGAGAAGGGCAGAGTGTTTCTAAAGCTCTGGCAGGTCATTAAACCTGATGATGGACTCATTAAACAGAGAGCTGCACGGAAAGCCCTGGACAAAAGTACTGGAGTATTTCACATGCATTGCCCTGTGGAGCACCAGCATTTCTTACCTCTGAGTTTCAGGGTATGATTGCAGTGTTGATTAACAAAAGCAGGCGTCCTAGGTCAGTGTATTGCTTGGTGTAAGAGGAAATATTTTAAAGAAACTCTTTGATCTGTCAGGCAAAAAATATCTGAGGCTCAAGATGTTTCTGATTGTATTGCACATGGGAGTTGGGGAATTCACCAATGTCATCTCTTAACTGGCACAGGGAGAGCGGGGGAGTGTTGCAATGTCAGTGTTCCCATGGCTTCAGTGGAAGAGAAGTAGAAAATGTCACCATGCCAAGCAGTGTCCTCAAACCCATGTGCATTCACAGCTTCTGCTGGCCTCAGTGCCCGCACCATAGTGCTGTCTGACCTCTGCTGTACCTGCTGTTCTATGCCTTAGGCTTTTCCTGACCCAACTGCAAAGATTGTACATGCTGTTCAATGGGTTGGATGATTTTCCAGCCATTGCAATGACAAACTCCGTGTCAGATCATCTTTCAGCTGGGTTCAGTTTTGTACTCTTCCAGGAGAATTTTGCTTTTCAATAAAACTGTGCTTGAGTGCTGGCCATAGACCTGAGTAAACCTGGCCTCATTGCTTAGAGCCCCTGTGCTTCATCTGTAATTGTTAATTACACAGACCCTAGATACTTGGATGGTGTAAACTGGCATTGCCCTCTTGCCTGCAGATAGGTTTACAGGATTTGAACAATATCCCCTGATTGTCTTGCATTTACATAGCTGTGTTCCAAAGCACTGTGCAAATGTCAGGCAGAGATGATATGTGCCTTCCTCAGGGAGCTGGACATTGTCCCACAGCTGGCAAACATGCAGCAAATGCTCTTTTCTGCAGAAAGGCCACAGCTGTCTCCCCTTGCTGCCCTGGCCCTCAGAAGAGAGTGGAAACAGCTGCAAGGGAAAATATCCTTCAGGTTTGAAATGTGGAGGAGAAGCAGAGGGTTAGTAATATGGAATATGTTTCTGGGTGGAGAGCTTAGAGTTCCTCTTCTCTCTTCCTCTTAGTTGAGAAGTTGATGGTAACTTGAAGGAGAGGCTTATCTGGCATGGCAAAGGTGTAGGAATTTCTTGCTGAAACACTGGTCTTACAGCTCAGGTAAATCCCATACATTTCTTGCAGCCATAGGTGATGGTGTGGTGGTGAAAGAGTTCCATCCCCTTTGCTGGGCATGGCCAATGCATCTTGATGTTTATGTTTCGTACTTAAACTTTTGTTGGGATAACTTACATCTAAAATGCAAATGCTTCTGGCAGAGTAGAGCAGTGGTTACTACTTACTGTTGTTTCAGGATCTAGAAAACGAAGTGAAGGAGAATTAAATAAGTTACTCTTCTGCTGCACTCAAAAGTATGAGGTACTCTACTTTTGTCATGGGGTAAACAGTAATTGAGTTGTTCCTTTTGTGGGGTGTTTTATTCTTGGTTTATTGCTTGCAACAAATAATCTCACTCATGAATGATTCATTTCCAGAAATGCTGTAAGCAGCGTGCTCGGTGAAGGTGGAAAGAGAGGGGTGTGTGTGTGAGAGATCTTGGGAATGCGCAACTGGGAACAGGGAATGCAGTGAAAAAGAACAAACGAATTCTAACACTGTAAGTGAAGATTAAGCAGTGAAGAGAGCACAGCTTCAGCTGGCAGTCATTGCATGAACAGCTTGGAAATTTCAATAATCAGTTTAAAGTTGAGTTTATTAGGCATGCAAAAAGCTCAGCTCTTCAAGGTGTGTGATTGTAGCTCAAAGCCATTGAAAGTCAAGAGAGATAATGATGGTGTGGTATAAAAGTATATTAATGAGGTCTCCTCTATCTGTTGGAGGAAGAGGCATAGTCAGGAGCAGATTTCTGTCACTCATGATCTTAAACTCCTGTTCAAATAGGAGCAGGAAAGGAGGAAGATGGTATTTATCTGCTGTAGAAAGCTCAGTCTGTACCTGAGGCTGAACTACCTCTGGATTTCCCTGGTAGCCTGTGGCTCTCCAGTAATGTGAAAACCTCTGTGTTTTTTTTCTCCTCCATCTGAACAAAGAAGCCCACAGTGGACAGAGAGCAGGATAAGTCCATTCTCCTGCTCATCCTTGCCCAGATATGCTCTGACCGGGGCATGCCACTCCCTCTGAAGTCAGTGGAGCTGTGAGGAATCACCTATGTGGCGGTGCTCACCTGGCCAGAACTTCATCAGATATAAGCCTCACAAGCTTCCTGCTTCAGTGAAGTTGGAGTCATTTATTGTGTATTTTGCAGTGTTTCTCCTTGGGCAAGTCAGCAGGCAATTGCCTCGAGATCTGTCTCCCTTAGGAGCCTGGAGATATCTATTGGCCCTGCCACACTGTCTGCTGCTCTCCTCTCCCTGTAATTACTGGTGGCAGGTCTGTTAGATTCTGTGCTAAGAAATTGCTTTTCATATCCCACTTAAGCAAAACCAAAATAAACACTTCTTACAAGGTAGTTTTGGGCTCTGCATTATGTGATCTCTCCTCTGCCTCTCTCCAATTTCCAGCCCTCAGATTGGAAGGGCTATCTCTACCGATTCCTCCAGTGTGCAGCCAGTCTTCGGCTGTGCTTTTTTGGCATCTAGCAAAGGAAATCCCAGGCCCTTCGCTGCCATCACTTGTCTCACAAATGATTACTGGAGCTGCACTCCAGTTCAGCACGTGGGGGAGCTGAGACTTGACCCAGAAACAGGAGTGGTGCTTTGAGATCCAAACCTTTGCTGTGGTTTGTAGTAATAGTGTCAGTATGGAACACCCTTGCCTAGAGTTGTTTTTTGATGTGTTCATGCTTGTGTTTTTGATCTGTACCAGAGGTTAGCCCAATCCTTCTGCTCAGTAGGCAGAGATGCATTCAAAGGATAGCTTTTACTGAGAGAGGAGTGATCAGCTTTTAGAAAAGAAAAGTATTTGCGTTGTGTTTTTCCCTGTAGAAGGAATTGGGTGCACCTGATTTCATTCCAGAGTCTGTTGTGCCTTTTTGTCCTATTTCTTTCAGGAGATCAGTGTGCCAGTCTGAGCTTTTCAAATACAGCAGACTGGAATATAGAGACAGGCAGGAGAGAAGTTCAGGGAAAACTCATCCCAAAAGGATCTACTACTTTTCTCCAAATGTAAAGGGGTGGGAGAAGTTGCTTGTAAAGAATTAAAAATACTGGCTATAGTTTCTGTGATTGAGTATAAGGAAGGATGCATGCTGGGGAATGGCCTACAAAACAGGCCACAAAAGGTTGTTGAGTGCAGGAACATAGAATTGAGAAAAAGGGAAATGGTAGCCTGGAAAGAATTGAAATTGTCCTGGGGAGACATTTTTAACAAGCTGTGGGTAATTTCATCAAGGGAAGTGATGGGGTTGTTTGAAAAGTTAACTGGAGAAATTATAAGAAATAGGTTCTAAGGACTAATCTTCTGTCAACAGTATGAGTTAATGACCTAACTGGTCCTTTGGTTTCCTTCCATCTCTCATGCCTACTATTCTGTGAGCAGTAACTTCTGGTCTCTAGGAATAAGATTATGTGAAACAAGTCGTGTTACTGAAAACACTGATCTACTTTCAGTGAGTTGATCTTCCAGACATCTTGGCCATGAGAAAGCTTTCATGCTGTAGAAGATAGAATGGATATGGCGCTTGTAGAGTCCCAAAGTGAAACTTCCTTTCTGCTTTCCCTATAAGGCCTCGAGTTGTTTCTGTCTCCCAGGAAGCATATTCTTCTGAGACCTGGCCTTGCAAGCTGTTCTTACAAAGCCATGGTAATTCATTGTTACTCCTGCATCTATGGGCTGAGTTGTGCCAACTTTATGCATGCTTCTCAGGGTCTTTTTAAAGGCAGAGATAGGCAGACAGATTTTTTTTTTTGGACATCAGGTCTCATGAGTTTGTGCTATCTGGTGATGCAAAACAGACAGGAAGCTTTGTAATCATACTGTCCCCTTACTCTTATATTTTCCATCTATCAAGTTTCTTGTGCTGCTTAACTTCTCAGATGTCTTAACTGGGAATTGGGCATGTGATCAGGGAAAGAGGAATGACCTGATGCTTTTGGTTTGGTGTTCTTGGTGCATGGAAAGATTTTTCTTTGGAGGAAACTGAAGGATGATCAAGATATTCACAAGACCAGAACCTTCCCTGACTGACAGTACATCAAGGAAGTTGGAGGTAAACACGGTGAGACAAATACAACTGGGTCTTGCATCTATCTCTTTCTATCCCAGTAATAATGAAGGGCATTTTTCTTTCCCATTCTCCCTAGCTATTCACACTTCCCTTTGCCTCTTTCTGTACCATTTAGGATATGTGGATTATTGCTACCTCTACAGTGCTGCCACACTTAAGATTTCAAATGCTGAGAAAACTGTTTTGCTATAGTTTCATTGTCATCCCTTTTCCTTGGTACATCTTCTAGTAAAACAGCCTGGCAAGAGACGAAACTTTAAATACATTAGACATGCATTTGCATTTGAAGAAAGGGGAAAAAAATGCATGACTCATCCTAATTCAGATTTTCAGATTATTTCCAGATTACCTTACTGAAATTGAAATCTGACTTTTTGAAACAATTTTAATCACCTTAGGTTTTGTTTAGTGGGCGTGTGGGTGTTTCTTTGTGTGTGTTTTCGTGTTGGGCTTGTTTGTTTGTTTTCAAACTCTTCAAATCTGGTCCCTGTGAACTTTTGAGCATCCCCAGTCTCTCTAACACTTAGGTGGGGTTGTTTAGGCTGAACCTTGCATGGAACTGGTCCCAGTGAACACAGCTCAGGTCTAGTCTTTTATTTTCAATGTCTTTTCTTCTCAAACTTCTTACAGTTGTCTGTTCCCTTGGAGCTTCTTAGCAGATTACATTTACTGCTTTAACTTGGCCAGCGCAATCTTGGCAAATGCCACTTGAAGTTCTGTGACTCTCCTAATGTTTTAATGTTAATTATTTCAGTGCCTACATGTTCTGTTCGGTATTACCAGGTTGTCAAATTGCCATAAGGAAATGGCATTGGAATAGGACCACTGATCTTCTCTATAGGTCTGAATTAATTTGCATTATAGAGCAACTGAGAATCATTTGCATTGCAAAGCACAAACTTTATGCTGAAAGGAGATTTCTGCACACCGCATCTAGCTTGTTCACAGTCATGCAGGGTGAATGCATGCATGGGAAGGGACAAAATACTGCATGTCTTGGAGTGATCTAAGAGAAGAAGTAGCAGACACTTTAGCCAGCAAAGACCAATGATGAAGGGAGAGGGAACTAACAAATGAGTGATCTGTTAATATAAAATGTTGGAAGACTGGGAAAATAACAATGTTGTGATAGGTCAGGAACTTCCCCCCCTCACTATTGAAATTTACCAGACTGGTTCAGACGGCTTGAAAGTAAGATGAAGCTCTATTTACAGCAAAACAAAATTTACAAGCATACCTATATAGAATATTTGCAAATATTTACAATTATATGCAAACTGGAAATAATGCAGAAATCCAAACTTGCTCACGGACACATAAAGCTGCCCAGAAGGGCTCAAAGCTACCCTCTCTTTCTCCCTCTACTTTCCCAGACAGACAAACCAAGCAACCAGCAAAGCTGACATTGTTTTCTGTGTTGGCCAAGGTTAGTGGAGAGATATTAGAGTGGAGTGAGTGAGGAAGTGAATAGGAGCAGCATTGCAGAACCAAGTGGGACAAATTGTTGACATGTTAGCTTTCTATCCCACTCAGCCAGCCAATGAATGCTATAGACTTCATCATTATTTTCTTTTTACAACCAGTGATCTAATTTCTCCCATTAAAATATTCCAATTAACCTCAAATGAGCACAAATGTCTTCTTTGGAAAAAAAAAAAAAAGGAAAAAAGACTGACTTGGGAGGGAATGGTACATAGCCCTAGTGGTGGACAGCAATCTCTGTCATCTCTAGGTAACTGGGAAGGAAACTCAGGAAAGAGTTTCTGGTAAGGAATGAAAAATATTACTTCAGTAGATCTGGAAAGGTTGTGAACACCCAGTTATTCAGTGTCCATATGCAGTCCTTTCTCCAGCTGCTAAAAATGAGGAAAAATAGGAAGGCTTTCAAAAGATTCACTGGCAATTAGAAGGGAAATATCCACTGTGCTGTGTCTGTTTCCCTTCGCCACTTCCACTTAATGAATGTCCTTAGAATAGCAGCTCTGCTACTGAGCCAAAGCAAATTCTGCACTATGTTGGTTAGTTATGTGTGCCCTGCAGACAGAGAACAAAAGTGCTAATGCATGATTTATGTATCAAAGCAGCACAGTAACTGTAGTTAAGATGTGCAGTGTGCCTGCTGAATACAGACCGCATCTCCATCGGCTGAAGTGCTTCTCACCCTGGCTCATCTGTGCTGCTGAGGTTGCTCTAGCTGCTCCTCCCCTGGCCTTTGGAGGTGAAAGCATCCTCTTTGTTGCTCCTGTGATGCTTGAGCACAAGGAGGAAAACTGTCTGTGCTCAGACACTCTACAACGACTGTGATGAAACGTTATTAATCATGGGCGTCATTGAGGTGGATGCACCTGCTGAACTGGGGCATGCAAGAGGTAACAGAAGAGATCTCTAGAGAGTTCTTCAGCAATGCGAATATGCCCATTTGAGGATTAACATTTCCTTTTAGAACCTCATGGTAGTTTTGTTTTAGAACCTCATAGCAGATTTGTGGTTCTTCCTTCAGGCTTCTGCTAAGACCTGACTGATCAGGACTAGGGAAAGGGAAGAGACTTAAGTCAGAATTGTAAGCGTAGGGTGGGTGTGACAGTTCAACTCAGAAGTCAGATGGTTTTTCTTCTTGTGATTTTTGCATTTTGGTGCTTTCAGCAAAAACCAAAGGCTGATCATCGTGCACTGGAACTGGACTGTTTTGAGTTTGTCTACAGCTTCTGAATCTGTGTGCAGATGTTGCCTGATGGTATTTATTCCGGGACTTTGCCAGCTCTAGGCTGTCTTCAAGCTGTGTAGGTTTGTGGTGGAGGGTCAGTAGTACACGAGGTGCAAGGAAATGGTATGAGTACCAGGTGGATAATCTTATTCTCTGTCTGCCATTTTGCTGGCGCAACAGCTGGACTGCCCTATAATGAAATTGAAATGACTTCTGGTAATGGAAATGTTCACTAGCTCTGTGAACTTTGTGCAGAAGGCATATTATCAGCAAAGGTATTTTTGCTATTTTCCACAGACAGACCTCTTATGGTTTTATTTCTGTTGTTCATTTATAGTGTGATGCTTAGGAAAGCCATGTGTAACCCAGCAGGGGGTTGTCACCTTTATCTTTCTGGCAAGGTGTGGCAATAGAAAAATAGTCAGGAATGATCTTCTCTATTGATTTAAGATAACTTCTGTTCAATGGAATATACCTCTTCTTGGCAGGGTAGGCCCTGTGACCCCTTAACAGGGATGACAGTGAATAGGAATATCAATTCCAGTTGTCAGAGTGCCTCTTCTTTTGTACCTGTGCCATTGTGCCATGATTTTAAAAGTATGAATGCTGTTCTTTAGTGCCCCTAGCACTGTGATGGCTCTTTTGGAAATCTTGGCTTTAGTAGTTTGTCTGCCTGTGAGTAGAGAAACTGCAGGAAAAGTGAATAGCTACAAAATGTCTTCCTCTCTTTTGTGATGTGAGGATGTGCTTTGCTGTGCTCACTCATTCACCATCCAGGGGTAAGTTACACATTTGTTTGCAGCTGAGCTGAAATGTGACAGCATTGTACAGAGCTTCTTGATCAAGCAGATCTTGGTATCAGTGTTAGGGTGCTATTTTTCGAAGCTCCTCAGTTTTATTTCGTAATGTCCTTACAATGGTTGTCCCTGCAAAAGAACTGTGATGTGTTTGGAACTGGCATGGTGCTTTTCATGATCTTAAGTGTGCCTATTAAGACAGCAAAAGGCCATATTGAAAATCAATTTTCTCCTTGCAGATCTTGAGCAACTTTGTAAGATATAATAAGATGAGCAATCTGGTTCTGGCAGTGAAAAGAACAGATGCCAAGCTATAATTTCCTTCACCAGTAAATGATGCAGAGTCACTTTGTGTTGTAGAAAGAAGAATCTGTGTTATTAATACAGGGTAGTTAAAAGCTGGAGTGCTGAGAACACATGCTTCATCTGGTCTCTGCCTTGCGGAGGATGGTAGGCAGGGACATATCCTGGTCAGCCAGGAGAGGGATGACAAGATCTTGGAGCATAAGAGGTTGTCTGTATCTTGATAGAGCAGTTGAAACTGTTGGGTTCACATCCCGTGACACCAAGAGGTCATGTTTCCATCTACAGGAACTCTTGTTTGTATTCTTTTTATTTTTATTTCAGGTCTAGCCTTCATGGAAGTTGTCAGAGTGAAGCTGACATTACCAATCTGCACAGAGCTGGTTGCCATAGGGTCCTCACACAGGTCCTCTGCATACTTTTCAGTTGAATGGATTCAAGGAATTGGCCAGAAAGAAATGTTCCCTTAAGAGCACTGAAATTTGTCTGTGTGAATATATTCCTTCTCTCCAGAAATATCCTGGATCTGTCACAACCACCTCCTTGCCAAGGTCAAACACCAGGCAGGTTCTGGAACAATACACCACGCCTCCCAGCTTATTCTGTGAACACAGCTGTGCATCACTTTTAAAACAGGTGCTGGTTGGTGCAGCAGGGTCATGCAGTAAATTCACACTTGAATTTACTGTGGTTTTATATCTTTGGGCCAGCAAGCCCCAACTCATCTTACCAGCCTTCAACTCATTCCCTAGTCTGTTCAGCTCTCTCATCTCCTTATTAGAATTTGTTCTCAACTAACCTTTTATTCTGGAGCTTATGACTTGTTCTTCTCCATCTTAACTGATGGGCTTATGCTTTTCTTTGCTCTTCTCTTATTTCAGTGTATTTATAGAGCCTTCTTTGTTGCTTTTATATCCTTGTTAGTTGTAATTCATCTTATGCCTCAGCCTTTCTGATTTATCTCTGCATGCTCCTGCTATTCCTTTACAATCTTTCTTAGTTGCCTGTCCTGATTCACACATTCTCTACAGTTGCTTTCTCATTGTTCGGTCTTTAAAGTGTTTCTAGTGTAACCATACTGGTTTCAAGGTACTTTCGCTATCTTTGTAATTGGGTTAGACTGTTACTGTGCTACTGATGCAGTCCCTTTCAGCACTACCAGTTCTCCTGCATTCCTCTCCACCTTAGATTTATCTTCCCAAAAGGCTGTGACTCAAAGTTCTAAATGGTTTTGCTATTTGCTTGTTTTGTGTTGTTTGCTTTTTTTTTAAAGTCCATGGTCCTCGATCTCTGGGTCTCTTTTCCCTTACTCTGCTGTCTTATGATCACTTCTACCTTTTAGTACTTATTAGTTTCTCCTTATTGGAATAAAATTTAAATGCCCACTTAAAAATGACCACCTACTTCCTATAATTTTCTCCACCTTTTAAGACAAAGGCTTGTTACCATCACACAGATCTTGGATTCTCTGTGTCCTGCTGTACTGTTTCAAGTAAGCAAAGCGCTACAGGAAACACTCATCCACTTGCTTCTCTTTCTCAAGAGCTGAAGAAATGCAGCACTTCTTTCTTTTTTTCTGTGTTGTTATTCCCTTTAAAATATGTGTGTATATATATAATTTTTTCCCCCTCTGTGATCTTCTTTCTGATAACATCATTTTAAGTATGGAAAAGCCCCAAAGTTACAAACCAAGTAAGTGAAAGCAGAATAGGATATTTTATGATTTATTCCAGAAATTGCTTTGTCTTTCACACTGAGCTTTAAACTGTGGTGAATATGACACCGAGCAGTGTGGCACGGTCAACTTGCTAGACGACAGGGATCCATCCAGAGGGACCTGGACAGGCTGGAGAGGTGGGCCCAGGCCAACCTCATGAAATTCAACAAGGCCAAGTGCAAGGTCCTGCACCTGGGTAGGCACAATCCCAAGCACAAATACAGACTGGGTGGTGAATGGCTGGAGAGCAGCCCTGAGGAAAAGGACCGGGGGTCTGGGTTGATGAAAAGCTCAACATGAGCCTGCAGTGTGAGTGCAGCCCAGACAGCAACCGAGTCCTGGGCTGCATCAAGAGCAGTGTGGGCAGCAGGGCAAGGGAGGGGATTCTGCCCCTTTACTCTGCTCTCGTCAGACCCCACCTGGAGTCCTGTGTGCAGTTCTGGAGCCCCCAGCACAGGAAGGACATGGAACTGCTGGAGCAGATCCAGAGGAGGCCATGAAGATCAGAGGGCTGCAGCAGCTCTGCTATGAGGACAGGCTGAGGAGACCTTATAGTAGCCTTCCAATATCTGAAGGGGGCCTACAGGAAGGCTGGGGAGGGACTATTGACGTCGTCTTGTAATGACAGGACAAGGGGCAATGGGTTAAAACTGGCAGAGGGGAGATGTAGACTGGATGTTAGGAGGAAGTTCTTTGCAGTGAGGGTGGTGAGGCACTGGCACAGGTTGCCCAGGGAGGTTGTGGCTGCTCCCTCCCTGGAGGTGTTCAAGGCCAGGTTGGACGAGGCCTTGAGTGACCTGTACTAGTGGGAGGTGTCCCTGCCTATGGTAGGGGGTTGGAACTAGATGATCCTTGAGGTCCCTTCCAACTTTACCATTCTATGATCTCTACACCAATACAAAATCTGGTAAATGAATGCTGGCCTGTTACAGCTTTACTCTGAATTTGGTCTTCCCTTCTCCTTAACATGCTTTGTCAAAGGATCTCAGGGCACTGATACTACTAAGAAGTGATAGGATAAGAGGAAATAACTTCAAGTTGTGCCAGGGGAGGTTTAGGCTGGATACTAGGAATAAATTCCTCACCCAAAGGGTTATCAAGCACTGGAACAGGCTGCCCATGGAAGTGGTGGAGTCACCATTCTTGAAGGTATTTAAATCATGTGTAGACTTGATATGATTTAGTGGTGGACTTGGCAAGGTTAAGTTTATGGTTGGTCTCCATGATCCTAAATATGTTTTCCAACCTAAATGATCCTGTGATTCTACGTGTTTCTCTAGAACAGAGCTACCTGGTCAGACAACTATTAATCAAGAGGCTATATAAGCTCTCATTCGTCTCTTTCTCTCACAATGTCTACAGTTAGGCCTCTCTTGACTTTCTGTGAAAGCATTCAAAGTCTTTTTCTCCAAAGAAGGTTCATGTGCAAACTTGGCTGTGACTGGGGGAATACTGGTGCCACTGGTTTAGCAGTGGGAACAGATAAATGTGGACATGAAAGATGCTAACATTTTCAGCAGAACTGATGCAGAGTTAAATGAAAGAAACAATACAGATGCAGAACATCTTTATTTGACCTATGACCCCCTGCATTATTTCATATGTGCTACCTACCATTAGCTAGGAATTTAGATGTATAAGATCCAAGAGTGACACCTGGATTTTTTTACCATGAGAGGAGAAACACTTGTTGTTTCCACATTTGGTAGCAACAATAAGTTGATTGCTCTAGACTGGTGGCAAAGGGTGGCACGATTCATACCTTACTAACAAGGGCAAACATATCAAAGTAGGAGAGACGAGATGCTTAAAAGCCTTTGGTCACCCAGTGATTAGGACTGAGTGCTGGCATTTTAGTTATTATTGTAGTTGTTATTAGTGAGTCAGATAACTTTCAAAATGTGATAGGAAGGGATTCACAACACAGTTCGGACTCAGGCTTATGTCCTGAGTTTGTTTTTCTGGTTTGTTGCCAGAGCTGTTTCAACTTGTAAGTCACTTTCTTTAAAGTGAGGGGAGGAAAAGATTTTTCCAATCTCTGCTCCAAATAACAGAATTTCCAGATCTGCCTAATTAGTAAAATAATATTTTTCTAGGTATTTAAACATTGTTTCATATTTCAGAAACATAGCCACAATGTAAAGCCATAAACCATAATGTTCAGGTGCTGCTTATTACATGCCTTTAGAACAGCATAATATTTAATTCAATGTTTTGCTCATTTTAGACAATTTAAAAAAGAATCCTCTTAGGTCATGTGTTACAGTTTCATACTATCTAATTATGAGCCATAAATGATTTCAAATAGGTTGCTTTTATAGAAGTGTTTTGACTTTTCTTTCATTTGCTATAAATTAGGAAAAAAACCATAGATGCACTGAGAAGCTTGAAATCAGGAATTCTAACAGGCTCAAAAGTCAGAGTACTTCAAGTTGCCTATCTGTTTTTGACCTCTTTTTAATTCTTAAGCTGTAAATATTCCATGCTGCTGTAGTCTTGCTGGTTTAGGATGGTTTCTACAATGTTTACCTCAACTGAGAGAGAAATGCTTATCTTAGCAGATAAATTCCCATTCATGTAGGTTGGTTGATTCAGGCAGTGCAGATAACAGATGGGCAAATGGTTACACTACCAGCTGGAAGAAGAGAGGCAGGTTCAAGTTTCTACTCTGCTCTAAAATTCTTCCATTACCAAAATCAGATCTGTTCAGTAGCATAACTCTGAAGAGGGCTTAGAGGCACAAGTGTTTGATTTAGATCACATTCTCTTTGAATAGCACAAGCCCCACTTGTTAAATGCATATTAAATACATCTTTCTAATCTTTTGAGGCTTCGGAGGCTGGAAACTTTAAAGGTTCTTCAGCAATAAATACTTGGGACAGAGCTAATCTACAGGAATAAACTCAGGGATGCCCTCATTCATAAATAGAGTGGCTTTAGGTTAGAGAAATAAGTGGTAGGGCTTGAAAAACTTCCAAAACAGTGATCTCCATCTGGAAGTTTAAAGAACCTCAATTCGTGCTGCCTCCATGCTACTTGCTGATTCCCTTAATCTTTTTCTGAGTATTCCCATGATGAAATAAGCTTCATACTCATTTATCTGAGCATAATTCTAAAGCTGGAAAAAGAAACTGCTTTCACAGGATCACAGAATCACTTGAGTTGGAAGATCATCTAGTTCCAACCTCCTTGCTATGGACAGGTTGCTCAAAGCCTCATCCAACCTGGTCATAAACACTTCCAGGAATGAGGCATCCACATGCACTCTGAACAGATCAGGGTCATCATTCATCTCTGAAGCAAATGATTTGTAGCATTAATGGAGAATTATTGGGAGCCCTGTGTCACCATGTGAGGTATGAACCTGCCTTCTGTGTGCAGCAAGGTAACAGCCAGCTAGCCTGGGGTCTTTAGCCTCTGGGGCTGACAGCATGAGGATGGAAACAGGAAAGCTTTCCTGTTAGAGCAGAGAGACCAGAGGAGGCCTGTGTATTTACTAGCTGTTAAATAAAGTATCCTGCATCTTCAAATGCCAAGGCACACGTGTAATTAACTGCTAAACTGCACATGAATAATTCTCCAGCAGCAGAAGCCAGAGGAGTGGAGGGATGCTGTCCAGCTTCTCTTTCTTCTTTCAGGGAAGAGTGCTATGTAAATTGCTTGTTTCAGTGAGAAGTTGTTTACGCGATGTTAAATGGCGTAATAGCAGCATTTCACAGCTGGCCCCAGATTTGATGTTTTATGAAATGCTGGTGAGATGTATGTTGCTTGGAGTTGGATGGTGGTTGCAGCAACAGTTATTTCATGTGGCCTATGTTTGCACACAGGCGGCCTGAGGGATCTGAAAGAGATGAGCAGCTACCTGGCAGTTCTCTGCCCATGGAGGTTAGCAGCCTGGGAGTGTTTGTAGGCCTGGATCAGGTCCAGATATGCAGAATGAAAATTGGATTTTCAGCTGCCTTGTGCTGTTGATGTGAGGATTACTCCACTATGCTAATTTACACTACCCGTGATGTGGCTGTGAGGTATGGATTTGCACTCAGCTTGCTGTGCTGGGTTACTGCACATTAGCTGGGCTGCAGTAACTGATGGCTCAAAAGGAAAGTAATGCAATTCATTTAACTTCCATTCACTGTGGTCTAAACTGTGCTACATCATCTTGCTGTGATGTAAGAGTGTTTCCAAGGGTGTTTCCAGTACCTTGGATATATTATCAGTTAGATGCCTGTATGAGCCTCTCTTGTCTTCATAATTACTGAATCTCTAGAAATAGCTCCCTGCTAGAGGCATTGATGCTTCTAGACTTGGTAAAAAATGAGAATGAAATAAACAGAATCAGACACAAGGAAATTAAATCCAATTTTCATCCAACTAACTCTCTAGTTGAGGAATCTTCAAATCAAATAATATAGATTATTTAATATAGAGAGGTGTTCATTGTCCTGCGTGTTTCCAAAGCTCATCGAGTTCAGTAATGTAACTGTGTGCCTAATAATCTGAAGTGTACTTCTTATTTGGTGTTCAAGGAGTGGGCTGTTGAATGGAATTATGCTTGCTTATAGTATGTTACTCAGCTTTTAGAAGTCTGCTGCTGCTTCAAACAGTTTGGAAAAGGCACTCCATGGTTAACAAGAAAAATAAACTTTTCAGATGCTTCTTTCTGTTACCTATAATGGGTAGCTTTAAATGTTTTTTAGAGAAAACCTCTAATTCCTATATCAAGGCAGCTAACAAGGGTGGATAGTGATGCTTATAATTTCCAAATCAGTTCACCCAAAGCAATTTCTTTTGAATTTTGAAGCTTACAATTAAGCCCAACTATAACACCTCAAGTAAAGCATGTGTGTACTTCTATTGTTTGAACACATAGGAAGTGATTAATGATGATAGAATAGCAGAGAGAGTTTTTTAACATCAGATTAATTTGTGCTCTAAAAGAAATAGCATTGACATGCTGGATGTGACTTTGCAATTTGCCTCTTTAATAAGTACATACATAAAAATTATTTCATATGCGTAAGCTCTTCCCCTCAAATAAGCCTACAGCATTTTGCAGATGGATGTACTAAATAGAGCCAGTGAAAAATCTAACATTAAAATGCAACCTGACAAGTGCTAAATTTCAGAAAAAGTGTAGATTTTGAAAAAAAACTAAAGGATTGCTCAGTAATTGTTTTGAAATGATGTGGGTTTTATTTTCCTATCACTGTTTTGCATAAAATTATTCTCACCAAAAATGCCTTTTAGTCTTCCAAACATTTTTTTTTTGGGTAGAATCTGTTGTATTGGATTTTTTGTTTGGTTGGTTGTTTTTTCCCCCCCTTCTCCTTCCCTTCACCACTCTAGGAGCCAAAATCAGAGGAAACATGAGATCATGGTTCAGAGGGTAAAGATCTGTTTGAAAGAGGAAGGCTTATGCCCTCCTTCTTTAAATCAGTGCAGAGTTGATGCAGGATTAATGATCTTGACTTTCAGTTCTCAATCAAAGGGCAAGTAATTTCTCCTACCAAATAGTTGATTTAATAGCCACTAAGTTACCTTCAGAATCCCCAGTGTTGTTAGAAGCAGCTATGATTGAAGCTGGTGGCTATCTTCTGATTGGAGCTGAGTTAGGTAGTTTCTTTGGACCACCGTGTTTTTAGAAAATACCAAAGCTTTCTATTACAGAACTTTCTGAAGATGTTGGTGAAGTATGACCAGTACAGCCTGGTGGAAGGAAGTATGTATAGTGGGCAGGCAAGGAAGTTCCCACCTGCAAAACAATGTGTGGCAAGAGCCTGTGAGGCTCTTGGTCAGAAGCTTCAGCTCTACGACAAGGATCTTAGCTTCCGTGGCTGCCACATATGATGTGTTTGTAAGGACATGTTACTGCTTCTCCAGATACTTTTTTCCTTTATTAATAAGAAGAATAGGCAATCTCTGTGCTGATTCCTCAGGCCAGTAGTTAAAGTATTTATCTGCAACAAATACAGATTTTGGCTAAAAATTCCTTCCCTGCTTTGCTTTTAACCCTGCTTGACTTGTGACCTCCAGTTCAAAGTATATACTGATGTGGCTGCAAGCACAATATACTCTGTGGTGAAACTTAAATTGTACAAAAGAAAAATGAAATTTATTTTCTTCTCAATAGGCTTTCTGGTACACTATAGTATGAACAATATTATTCGTAGTAATTTCTTATCCTCAAGCTGCCAGCTCCTAAATTCTGGAGGCCTTTAGAGACTTTGCACAGCAGCATTTGATATGGGACACCTACTTAGACTTTTATCTTGACTCCTGCTTTTCACTTTCATTATCATGTGAATTAAAAGGAAGAGGGAAAATCCAAGCACTGAATTGGCTTTTTGAAGCCTTTTACAACTTTTTGAACTTCAACGATTAAGATGGAGAGCACTTAATCTCCCTCAAAAGTAGCCAGATTTATTTTCCCGCTATGCTACCCTTCAGTATGAAAGAAGTCATTTGGTTCCAGAGAGTAAGGAGAGAAGCAGTAAGAATGCTGAATAATTTTACAAATTAAGAAAAATGTTCTTGGCCCATACAGAACAGCATTGTCCACTTTGCATCCACAGCACTGCACTGGGAATCGTCTGTCAGTTACTTTCCACTCTTCTTAGACGTTTGTTCAATGCCAAATGTCCCTGCTTATATGGGGAAGTTAGGCATGGGATAAAGGAAATTTTTTTATGAACCTCACTGGGAGAAAAAAAAAAAAGGCAAACAAAAAACCCCACATAAAAAAAACAAAACCAACCAACCAAAAACCCAAAATCAACTCAGCCAACTGTGGTGGGGCACACCCAAGTCCCTGCCCCATGGAACTTTCTGTTTCCCCCCACCTCTGGTTCCGGGGGTCTGGAATGTGAAAGGTGTAGGTGTCAAGTACCTTACCCCACCCCCGCAGGCTGGAATGGGGGACAGCAAATCGCCCCAGCATATATATATATATGGCAATGGGACACATTATCTGGAGAGC
>VWYK01115666.1:0-14046 GCA_013399775.1 Semnornis frantzii | reverse complement strand
CGGTAGAAAGAGTTACAATACTTAAATTAAGCCCCACAGCATCTTCTCACTCATCATTCTTTTGATTTTAGACACCACAGTAGAACTCCAAGCATTTCTTTGGTGCCAGAGGAGATAGGGGCCCATGTGACCTGCTTACAAAAGCCAGTGTTAAAGCAAGGAGGTGAAACTTGCTCTCTCAAGTCATTGACTGATGGGCTATAACTAGGAACTTGCACATGTTTGTGTAAACAACCAACTGAGGTTCCTGTTTTTCATCTTACAGACAGGATAAAAGGAGATTCACAAATGAGAAGTTAATTGCCCCCAAACACTTAAATTTCAATGGCAGAGCTGGCACCAGCTGCTAGCCACAGAGAGCTTTTGATGCAAGACATTGTCTTGCTTGTTATGAACATGTGCAATTAAGACTGCTCTGAGCTTAGAACACCTTTCTCTTTTGTCTCTGTTATGTGGAGCTTTCCACTGTAAATGCTATATAAATTGCCAGTCTGACTTCTTCCAGAGTTCTGTTTGGAGGAGGATGTTTTCAAAAGGAGACCAAACAGTCTATGTATTCATGCCTGCAAAAGCCCTTGGAAACCACAGTGGAGTGACATCTACCCCTCTGTCTTTTAGGTTTACAACGCAGGTAGCTTGTTGTGAGAAGCTGGTATGTGTGTGTGTGCTCTTTTCACTGTGTACTCAAACCCCAGGGTGATGTTACACCTTGGAAATTACTCTTACAGAAAGTGTCTTAGCTTTCAAAAAGTTGTATCAGGAGCAGTGAAGAGTACGAAGACTGCTTCCCAGTGTGGCTGTGAATTTCTCTTTCTGCCTTTTCCACCTATATGGCTGGGGCCAGGGAGAGGAAGGGATGAATTTTCTCATGTCTACTAGAAAGCAAGAAAATACATTAATTTGAGACTTTGTCCTGGAATTTGTACTGAAACTCTTTTGAGGGAATTCATATTTCTGAAGCCTCTACTGGGTCAAGAAAATGGTTTGAAAATGATCAGTTAATTCAAAAGCAATAGGATGGGTGGCAGGGACAGCTGGCCAGGCACTCTCTAAATTAATAATGAGCATGTCAAAGAGCATATAGGTGGGTCAGTTAACACCATTAACCTTTGCTGCTTGGAGTAAGATTTGTATGCAGAGATTATGATGAGAGAAAATGGCCTCAAGTTGACCCAGGAGAGTTTCAGATTGGATACTAGGAGAAGCTTCTTCACTGGATGAGTTATCACACACTGGAATCTGGTTTGCTCCAAATTTCCTACATCGGTCTTCTCCCTCAATGAGGTTTTGCTGTGTTCTTACCTGTGTGACAGGGATGATTTGTGGGTTTGGGGTTTTTTTGACTAAATTTTGTGCTTACCAGGAGTTATTTTATTAGCAACACTGTGGATTTGGCCACTTTACCCTAGGTTAGAGACAGTATTGGGAAAAAACAAACAAACATAAAAACCCAACAAAACCCAAAACAAACAAAACTGCACTAAAAAATATCCAGGCAGAACAAAAGCAACGTGTTCATATTCAAAGAGCAGAGACAGTTGGCTAACAAGTTTTGCTTGGGGCATTCAGCCTTTCCACCCACCACTGGCCTGTACTCTGTCTAGAAACAATGATCTTGCTTCCATGTCACACCCTGATGTGGCTCTATTTGGTAAGATGCTGCTGGGCTGTCTAGCGCTGCTCTTAGAGCCTAGGACATAACATCCCTGTGTGAAATGTCTTTTATTCCTAGCTCTTGGTGGACTTGGTCTTTCTACCAGGCTATGTGCTTGTATTCTGCAACTTTAACCTATGGTCTCTTAATACAGATCTTTCTACTCATTGTCCTTCATCTCAACTCTTTTTCTGTGGTATATTGACCGCAGAAACCTTCTCTTCCAGTTTAATTGAGTTCAATTAATGCTATATATTCTTGCTAGTTATCTCTAGATCCTGTATTATTATCTGTATAATGTTTCCATGACCATTGGAGAAGAACATAATTCTTATTAAAAACAGTGGTTAAGGTGGCGAGAGTTCTGAATATCCAAATTAATAAGCACTATTGATTGTGGAAAAATATTCTCTCATCAATTAATATCCCTCCATCACAGTGAGCAACACTGCACTTGCACAAGGAGGAAGGCAGAATCCCAGAAATGCCCTCTTTGCTCAACAGCATACTGTTTGCTCTACAGGTATCTGTTGTTACTTTTCAGTCAGTCTATGGGACTGGAAAACCATCTCCTCCTCAGCTGTAAACACTGCAGTATAGACAGATCTGCTAGGCAGGCCAATCTGCAACAATATGGTGTGAAAGAAATCAATGCAGCCTTGACAAGCACACGGCCTGGTCAGCTGCTATTGACTCACTAATGACATGCTGGTGCATAACCCTCTCCTATTGGATCTGATGGTTTCTAGACATGATTGATTTTAGTGCTTTCAAAGAAGCATGTAAGAAAGAAAGAATTTAAAGTACTCTGTGAAAGCTGGTTCTTGAAAATAAAAATGTTTTAAATGCCAGAGATGGATTCTGTAGCAAACTAGCAGACTCCTGTATCCTTTTCTCATGCTACAGATCTTAATGGTATCTTAGGACTGTGTGGCTGAATGGTCATTAAATGCAGCTGCTTCCAGTATGGCAAGCATAGGTAAGTTCTCTTCAAGAATGACGGAAGACCTACTCTTCCTTCTCACCACATTTCCACAAAGACACCAATCCATTGTCACATGCTTTTGGTACTAAATCCTCATGTTGTTTTGAGTGGCAAAGTGCCACAGAACACTCAAGGGCTTTGCTAAAATGCTATGTCCATGCAAAAGATGGGAACTGAAAGTGCTCAAAGGACTTCAGTATGAGGAGAAGCTCTTATTTGAAGGAATCTCCATTAAGTAAGGCGTGGAGCAAAGACTGGAAAATCACAGAATCACAGAACTTTAGAGGTTGGAAGGCACCTCCAGAGACCATCAAGTCCAAGCCTCCTGCCAAGGCAGGATCTCCTAGGGTAGTTGACACAGGAACACATCCAGGCAGGTTTTCAAAGTCTCCAGAGAAGGAGAATCCACAACCTCTCATGGTATCACAGTATCACCAAGGTTGGAAGAGACTTCAAAGATCATCAAGACCAACCTGTTACCACAGACCTCAAGACTAGACCATGGCACCAAGTGCCTGTTCCACTGCTTTGTCACCCTCACTGTAAAGAAGTTTCTCCTCATGTTGAGGTGAAACCTTCAATGTTCCAGTTTGTAGCCACTGCTCCTTGTCTTATTGCTGCTGACCAGTAAAAAGAGATTGGCCCCAGCCACTTGACACCCACCCCTCAGATGTTTGTACACATTGATGAGATCTCCTCTCAGTCTTCTCCAGACTAAACAGCCCCAGGTTTCTCAGTCTCTCTCCATAGGGGAGATGGTCAAGTCCCCCACTCATCCTTGTGGCTCTCTGCTGGACTCTTTCCAGCAGGTCCCTGTCTCTCTTGACCTGGGGAGCCCAAATGCAAGGGCTAAAGACCCTAAGTTCTAAAGATTTCCTTTCCATTTACCACAGAAAATTCTAAGAAGCTTCTACCTGGATCACATTAAGCATTGTGCAGGACTTGGCCTGGTTTAATGGTTCTTCTCCTGCCACTTTTCCTTGTACAGTTTGAGGAACACAGAAGTCAATCCATAATCCAGGGTATCCAAACTACCTATCAGTTTCTTACTTTTGGGCTGTCTTTTTGAAGGAACTCTCAGTTTAGACTTCTGTGGTTATTTATCAGATAAAGGACATGGATGCAAAATATATGTAGAAAATAGCTTAATGTCTACCAAGTGGCTTGTTCTTATCAGGCACCTCATTAAGACACGACTTCTCACGCAGATTTGCTCAGCTTTGTGTGCAGACATGTTGGCAATTCTATGAAGTTGGAGAGGTCAAAATAAAATGAAAATATATCTGTAATTAATCGTTTCCAGTGTAGCCAGCATCTCAAAAGGGATCACCCGCAATCAGTGCAGAATTCCTCTGTCTTTGTAGCAGCTGAAAAGAGTCCTTCCTTTCTCAGTTAAAGCCCCACTTAAGGCATTCTTTATCTGTGTGAAACTCTTCAAAGGAAGTAGGAATGGAAGCATTACCTCTTGGCTTAAAAAATTCATTCAAAATGGGTTTCAATTTGTAAAATATTTAAACAGTTGCCTGCAGTCGTAGGAATGCAAGCAAACTTGTGCTACTGCATAAGGATCTTAGGAACTAGCAGAGAAATGAAAAGCTAGGTGCAGCTTCAATAGATGACTCATGTACATAGCTGTTACTTAGTCTTCAGAATTACTTTACAAATGCTCATTTTCGTGACAATTTCATAACGGCCGCATAGGAAAGAAATGCACACACATATAATGTTATCATATGCAGTATTCCACAGCAGACTTTTGAACCTGCCACAGCCACACCAGGGCTCTGCTTCCACCAAACCTCTCTTCTCCCTTCCACCTTCCTTTCTACCTTCCTTTTTGACCTTTGACCAGGACTGCAGTTTGTATGCTTTTGTGATGTATAAAATTTATGACTTCTGTTCTGCCAGCAAATGAAGACCTCTTGTGTTCAGGAAATTATTCTCCAAGTGCTCCAACTTTTTGACCTGGATGGGGTTTTTTTTCCAAACTGCTTGCTTGCTACCACACTTGAAGCGAGGGTTGAAAGCCCACTGCTGGTGTTGGACTCTGCAGGCACATGGATATGCAATTGTTGTCAGCAACCTGCCTGATGGGTCAGCTCTGCCCACTGGTAGCACACTTGGTAATCATTGATGCATTAATGTGATTAGAGTGGCCGGGGGAGCTGCAAAAAATGGAATAAAAGACAGTGGGCCTATACCAGCTTTAGTGAGTGAGAAGGATGAGTGAGTGGGAGAAGACATCACCATGGACTTCCAACCTTGAAACAGCAGCCCAGGACTCCCCTCTCCACCACCACCACCACCAACCATGCTGTGCCCTAAGTTTTGCCTACCATAAGAAGAAAAGAACTTATGGAAAAAAAGAAGAACTCCACTGAAGACATCACTCACTGGAAATGTCCCTGGGCAACACAAATTGAAAAGGACTTGGACTTTGGAAACCCTTTCTATCCCTTCCTCTGGCTGATGGTAATATAATCCCTTTCCGGCTCTTCTCCTCTCTTCTCGTTCTCCATTCCCCTCCCCCCCTTTCTGTCTCTCTGTTTTGTTCACTTCATCCTTTAATAAATAGTCTCACTTGTACCTTAATTTCACAACACGGAAATATATAAGAATACATTTTTCTCCTCTGGACTGAGACAGTGACCTAGGCTGTGTTACTGCCCAGCTGTTGCACAGCAGCCCCCAATGGCCCAGGGTGCATTAGCAATGTGGTGTGACTGTTGCACCGATGCCAGGTGTGAAGTCGTGGTCCTTGGAAAGGCAGAGTGGGAGCCCTGCCCGCCAAGCTGTGTGTGTGCACATTTGTGGCTGAGAGTCAAGGCAGTTGTGGCAATATGCAGGGCAGGAAGCAGTGGAGAACAGGCTGCATTAACATATTTATATTGTTCTAGCACCCAAAGAAGCAAAACTGTGATGTGCTAAAACTTATCTGTTGCTTATGACTACTGCACTATTTCTGTGTAATCAGCCAGAAAACTATCTTAGGAAGGCTTATTTTGCTTCTCTTGATGTTGAGAAGAAAATTCTCATTTACAGCAGTGATACAGAAACAGGAAGGAGCAGACGCTAGGAAAAAAAAATTGAAAATTGAAGAGAGAGTGAGGATGCAGAAGGGCCTATAGAACAAAATTACTAGGTTTGATTAAGTATCTGACACAAGAAGAGCAGAAAATTGAGAAGCCTTTTAAGAAGGATGCCAGTAGGACTGTGAACATTGAAGACTAATTCCTGAGGACTGAGGATGACATTTGAAACATAATTAGCTTGGGTCTCTTAGCAGACACTGCTGGGAACCTGGTGATTCTTCAGTAAGGTTTGTCCATATAAAGGTGCCACAAGGCTTAAATGTCTTCTCCCAGCAAGTGCAGTGATCCTGTTTGTGAAGTGACCAGCAAGCTCCACTAAGCATTATGGCTCATCTCAACCTTCAACTGCTTTAGCTTCTGGCAGAAGGCAGTGAGATTGAGGTAGCAGTACTGTGCACAGCTGTTGAGGCCAAGCATGCAGTTGTCTGCTATTTGTCTCCTAGCAGGTAGGTCACTCTGGAGTGACACACTCATCTTAATGTTGTAGAACAGCAGTGAGGCCCCTAGGAGAACAATTCTTGCTATGCACACATGTCAGCACCCAGGCTGTGTCAGCTATCCTATGCTTGTCCTCACATGGCTCTAAGAGACACCTTCTCAGGAGCTGTAGCACACTGCTGCAGATGTGTATTGTGCTGACACTTGTTTCTGGCTGGGATGAGAGAGTAGGAATGGGCCTTGGTGAAGAGGGCTAGATCTGTAACCCTCAGCTTGGGTCTTTGCAAGCAACATTCTGAGCCTTTTAAATACAACTCCTGTGATTTAGGTTCAGCACTACAGCCCATGCTCCCATTAAAGTGAGTGGTGTGAAGACTACATCAGAAGGGTTAATGAGGATGCATCACCATCCTATTGTCTGCAGCTGATACAATTCTGGTTGGTATTCTGTAGGCTTCTGTCTGTCCTTTGCTTTTGGTTGAAAGACTATAGTTGCAGTTCCTTGACAATGAGGCAGCATCTGTGCACCCAGAACTGTTGCTGCTGTCAATAATAGCCTGCTGTCTACCTTATGGGCTTCAGCTGAGCCCTCTGATCTGGCAGAGATGGTGGAAGGCTGGAAATTCACTGTGTCCCTCTCCTGCCATGCAATTTCTCATGTAGTTTGCAGGCATGCTGCTGTGCCTGCTGAGTTGCTTGCATAAACTCTGTACATGGGCTGTTCTCCAGGTCTGTGGCTCTAACTTTAATGAATCTGGTTGCTGGTTGCTCCTTTGATGTTTACTACCATGCTTCATCTTCAGTGGTGCCAAATGCACTGAAGCATGGAGAATTGACTGGTTTTAGCCATATTACAGCAAGTCACACTGTGGCCTGCTGCAAGCTTGAGAGAGGCATTAACTTTGTTGTGGATGCCTTTTTACTGTGTGAGTGTTACGCCCTTGTCTTTTCTGTCTGCTCCTGGGAGCAAGGGACAATTCAACTGTATTTCTTTCACTGTCTGCGTGGACTTATAGTTAACATTTCTGTAGGCTTTACGAATCCAAGTAAAATGTAACTCCTGGGTCTTCTGGGAATACATACCTGATTTTTTTTGAGTTTTATCTTTGTCGTTGATCTCTTTCCAATTCAGCCAAAGGTGAGGAAGTGATGTGTGAATGATGGAGCAGTTCTTTTTTGTAACTAGGCTGTATGAAAGGGTCAGCTGTTAAGCTGAGGTTCCTACAGAAGCCTCAGAACTAGGTTGTCTCTGCTTTTGTGCAGCTAAGACAATTACTCCAGGGAAGAGGCTCTTCAGTGCATTGAATTTGCCTTTTTGCTCTTAAACTTTTTTCTATTTCACCTCCTGGAGACAAACTGGGCAAAGACTACATAAGAGATATATCCTGTGAGGTCAACCCATTGCAGATATTTAGTATGGTCTCCTCAGCAAGGAGGAGCTCAACTTGACTTGCATGAAAGTGATGATAAATTATTCCTGTACAGAGTTTACTTTAAACACATTTGAAATTGATTCTGAGCTGACTTGAAAGAGGGCATAGAAGAGGAGAATAACTGACACTTACGTTCATCCAATTACAGTCTTTGGGCCATCATGACATAGTAAATGGTCCTATAATTAAGTGGTGAACAATAACAGAACAGAGACAACCTCCTGTCCTTACTTGTCAGTGACATGCTAGCTGTTGCTTGTAGTTACTCTGTTTCCTTATAAATAGTTGAAACTTGGGCTGATAAAAGTTCCAGTAAGCTGGTGGACCATTGATGGCAGAACATATCTTTCATGGTGCAGGCTGAAGTGGAAATTAAAGTGTTTCCAGATATTTTCAGGGAATACTTTTTTCCAGGACATCATTATCCTGTCTGGGACTGTTGTCCTTCTTGCATACTTCCCAAGTTCAGAAGAAAGAGGTACAAATAAATGCACAAGAAAGTTATCATTCATCGGTAAGTTCCAGGTTTCTTTGGTGAAGCAGGTACCACACCACACTCTCTGGACAATATTTTGCATAAAACTGTCATTTCAGTTCTAGGAAACACAACTGCCAGACTCCTGAGCATTCTAAAGAGAAGTATATGTACATAGCTGATTTGTCATCCTGCTGAGGCATCCTTCCTAAGCAAATCTGAAGGCTCTAGACAAGTTAGTTTACTGAGGGTCTTTTCGATGGAATAGATGACTCCACATTTTCTTACTAATATAAAAATCTGTTGGGAGGTGCAAATGTGGGATGAATATAGATGCTTCAAGAGATGTAGAGTGTCTAAATTCAGTGGCTACAGTAGACATCAGCAGAATGTCAGCCCAAATGAGCCTGTGACTAATTCCTGGACTTTTTAGTCTTTGTGACTGGTTGTCTTAGCTGCCCTTTAGTTTCCAGCTATGAAGATGTAATTCGATTGCTAGGGCCACCTCCAATCCCTCCATTCTCCTTTATGTGGTGGAGTTCTTCCACTCTGATTTGTTCCTCCCACCCATCCCTTTGTATAGAACAAGACAAGCAGCCTCCAACACAATGTGCCCAAAAAAGGACTGTGCAGTTGTGAGGTTCTTGTCACCATCACACCTCGTTCATAGCAGGGGGATGACTCAGCTGCCACCCCACATGGCTGAGATGTGTCACCAAGTGAATGATGACATTTCCAAATGCAATGGAATTTGGAACTGGAATAGAGGGAGAGGAGGAATTGGGCTGTGAAAGGACATTGAGGAACGTTGGTTTTCAATAATCTGAAGCTTTTAGTTAAAGAAATGAGCGATTTAAAGAAGTATAACACTGTCACCTGAGCTTGTTGCCATCTATTTTATTATTTTATGATGAAGAGGAGACTGGTCCAATAGTTTTTGCATGACTTGAGTAATCAGCTCCCTGTGCTGCGAGTACATTTCTTGGGTATTCCTTTCCCCAGCTCTAAAACAAGATTGAATATAGTGTTCCACTTGTGAAGCCATGGGGAGATTTCAGTCACAGTCTACATACACTGTTGTCATAGAGTAGATGTGGTTGCTGGATCTCAGTGTTTGTGAAGCATTTGGAAAGCTCTTTAAAAGGGCAAAATATATATATTTAAAATATTAATAATGTAATTATTAATGTATTAATAACTTAATGTATTAATACATTATTTTTTTAAGGTATTCTGGTAGAAAAAATACATTCGCGACTCATGATGGCACAGTCTGGACTACTAGTAAATCTCTTGTGTTTAGATGGTACATAGGCAAATGAGCCTCAATGCTCACAGCTGTGATGGTTTGGGAGTTNTTTGTATAGAACAAGACAAGCAGCCTCCAACACAATGCCCAAAAAAGGACTGTGCAGTTGTGAGGTTCTTGTCACCATCACACCTCGTTCATAGCAGGGGGATGACTCAGCTGCCACCCCACATGGCTGAGATGTGTCACCAAGTGAATGATGACATTTCCAAATGCAATGGAATTTGGAACTGGAATAGAGGGAGAGGAGGAATTGGGCTGTGAAAGGACATTGAGGAACGTTGGTTTTCAATAATCTGAAGCTTTTAGTTAAAGAAATGAGCGATTTAAAGAAGTATAACACTGTCACCTGAGCTTGTTGCCATCTATTTTATTATTTTACGATGAAGAGGAGACTGGTCCAATAGTTTTTGCATGACTTGAGTAATCAGCTCCCTGTGCTGCGAGTACATTTCTTGGGTATTCCTTTCCCCAGCTCTAAAACAAGATTGAATATAGTGTTCCACTTGTGAAGCCATGGGGAGATTTCAGTCACAGTCTACATACACTGTTGTCATAGAGTAGATGTGGTTGCTGGATCTCAGTGTTTGTGAAGCATTTGGAAAGCTCTTTAAAAGGGCAAAATATATATATTTAAAATATTAATAANGACAACAGCTTAACTAATGCATGGAGGCAGCTTGTTTTGGAAGCACAGGCTACCTGAGTGCTTCAGATACCAGAGATGGTGAAATAGGTGCTGTTGACACCTGAGCAGTTAGTCTGGGTTTCTGTGTAGAAACACTTTATAAGTGTGGGAGGCTTTCACTCCCATGAATAAAACTTATTTATTCCTCACAGCAAAGGGCAGCTTTCTGAGCAGCTAAACGAGGAACAACTGGAACATGTACTTTGCTACTGTAGGGAAGTCACTTAGATACAGTGAGCTTTGGTTTATCTCTAAACTGGGAAAAATATCCTTAGCTTGTCTCACAGTGATACTAGGTTCTTATGCTCATCTATCAGATATTTTTTAAGACCATCTTTGTGCCATCCTGCCGCCTGGGACTCAAGAGAGCTTAATTTGGTTGTAGCTTAAAACAAGGTTCCCTAATGCTTCAGAAACACTATGGGACCATTTTTGACATTAGACCTGTAGCTCTGGCAAGAGTCCAAGTTTAGTGTAGTCTCAGCCTGACTAGCACAAAATCTCCTCTGCACATTCAGTATGATGTGCCCTTTATGCATGTCTATTGTGTACCATTAAAACAGCTTCACCACAGAGGAACCACATCCTATAACAGGTAAATCTTTTCTTGCAGTAAAGCAGTGTGTGGCATTTAAGAGTTTTGAAATGTCTTTTGGGTGAAGGAAGCCTGTAGAAAAGGATGAAAGCATTCTGTTTAGATGGAAAGTGCCTAAATGTTTTCTTTCTTTGGTAGAGTTCTAATCTTATGTTCGGTGCTTAATGAACAGATAACAATGATACATGTTTGAAGAATATAATTATTGAACAAATGTTTTATGGCAGCAGGTGGAAACATTGATTAAGTTAATATTTACGAGTCCAGAAACATGAAAGCAAAGGCATGGAAGGAATCTTCTGTGTCAGGAAGCCTGTGTCTATGCTATAAAAGACATTGACTGTTTCACCAAGTGATTAAACTCACTATAAAAAGGATTGTTGCTACCAAAGAGTTGTTCCATAGTCCAATATCTGTAGTTAGAAATCTTTCTTTATTCCCAAGCTGTAAATGTTAGTATATGTTAGTTGGTGTTAATCACCTAAAATTTGTAGAGAGAACACTCCACATTCCTTTTCGCTTTTCTAAACTAGCTTCCCCTCATGAGATAGAGTTTCCTCTCTCTGATGATACTATTAGCCCTACTTCATACTACTTCTGATCTTAATGGATCTTTGTGACTGTGGGTGACAGGAACTATCTACTTTATCCCAGAGGAAAATTCTTATAATGGTCTAACAGCTTTCTCTTTTACTGTGAAGAAGGCACCTCATCTCTTACAATGATGGCTTTTTTCCCATTCCCACATTTTGTTGCTGTCATCTGCTGGGCAATGAATACAACATACTTTATCTTCTCTTCTGATTAACTCCTGGCTTAATGATGCAATTCTTGTTAGTCTTTATTTGCTTGTCTCAACTGTGTTCATTCAATATACTCATGATGATTCCTCTCTTCCTGCCTTTGGCCAATTTCTGGTGCTTTTCAAGTGTGATTTTGTAAGTAGAAGCACAGAGCAAGACTGGCCCTTATGGGAATCTACTAATAAATTCGCTTCATTTAATATTTCCCTGTTCAGTACTACCTATTGCCATTTCCTCTGTCAGCAGTTCTTGCAACTCCTGGCCTAAGCCCTTTTTCTTTTCATCTTCACTAACAACTTCCAATTTAGCACCATAGCAGCTGCTTTACTTGGTGTCCTGGTAGGTGAAATTTACTCCAGTTCCTCTGCAGAGGAAGGAGTTAGCTTATCAAACACAGTTATTGTGATATCCTGGATCAAGCTTTGGCAAAGTCTGCCTCCAGTTTATCTCTGTCTTGGATTTTTTAAAATATTCTTTTCATTTAGAAAAAATTGTAAATACCTGCGTATTGGTAAGGCCAAAATAGCTCTTATGTAGCTACCTAGACACATTTTTTTTTCTTCTAAGTCTCCTTCTAATGGTTGGATAGTGAGAAAAATAACTAATAGTCCTTCAAGTCATGTCTGTGGATTCATTTGTGGGTTGGATCTCTGTCACAAGCAGAACAGGTGGAGTTCTACTTCTTTCCCATGGAACTGGTGATTTCACCTCTTCTGTGTATAGTTCTGCTGTATTTAGTGAAGGATAAATTTAGTAAGAGAAGAATCTCCTTGAGTTCTAGGCAGCCTTCAGGGGTTAGAGCAGCTAGGCACAGTTGGACTTATCTCTTAAAAGATATGCCAAGTCAAACTCTGGGTTTGACCCCAGGTACACAGACAGGCTGTCTGCTGTAGGTCCAGACACATTCAAAGCAGTGGCGTGTGTGGGTACGGTGACAAAGCAGCACGTACCACTGGATCTCTCTTCAGCCTCTGTGCCTGCTCCAGTCAGTATCATAGAATCATAGAATGGTAAGGTTGGAAGGGACTTCAAAGATCATCTAGTTCCAACCCCCTGCCATAGGCAGGGACACCTCCNTATAATTTAAAAAAAAAAAAAAGTGATCTACATATTCTGTTTTGTGGTCCCATCTCAATTACTGTAAATCTTTACCTCATTTTTGTAGTAGGTCCATTTTTTCCTTTCTTTTCTATCATGGAAATAAAACCCTTCCTATTAAAGTCCTTTGTCTCCACTTATTTTGCTAAATCTGATCCAGTTGAACCTGGGACATACACTGTTTTGTGCCACCAAACTACTTGATCCTGGAGCTCACCATTGCTTCTTGTGTCCTTCCTGAGGAATGTGTTTATCCAGCTGTACCCAAAACTCTTCTCTGTGAGCCTTTCTCCTCTCTGGGGTTAATTGATCCAGACAATCCTTTTGCCTACAGTTACAGAATCTGATAAGGAGTCAAGTTCTTGAGTTCTCTGACCTTGGTAAATTTGCTCTTTATTTCTTCAAGCAAGATGAAAAAATGTGGTGGTTTGGAAAAGAAATATGCAGTGACCCAACGGAATCTCATGTGAACCTGTAGTATTTTGCACTTGGATAATACAGCCTGCTTATGGAAGAAGGATAAAGCCTTGTACTTATGTGAGTCTCAGTGACAGAGGAGATAATTTCACACAAAAATACCAAATTCAGTGCGACCAGAGAATCCTTGTGTGCTAAAAGAGGTAGGGATGATGATAAGCACTTGAAGAGAGACATGAGCTTTCCAATAGCATAAACATAAATCAAAATACACTGAGTTTCCCTGCAGGTGTGTGATGGTATGAGTGAAGTAGACATCACCATTGTTTCCTTTCCACAGCCTATAATATAATTTTCTCCATTAAAATATTCCAATTAGCCTCAAACCAGCACAAGATGGCCCAGCATCAGCACAGCAGAATTGCCTTAAACCCTTGATTTCTGGAAAGCTTCCACTGCCATCTCAGTTGTTTAGGGAAGTTTGTTCTGTTTTAATTTGAGCGGGAAATGTGAGAGTCCTTACTGCACACAAATCCATGCATGAATCTGACAGTGGGAGCAGCCAAGGAGGGATGCCAGCTCACTCTTTTCTGCATGCAAGAATTCTGTTGGTTGCTCTTTATGCAACAGTGACTTAGACCCTGAGCTGGCATAAACTGGGAGAAGTTTGCTGCTATCAAGGGAATTGTGCTGCTTTATACTCATAGGTATAACAGAGATGGATGTACTCATCTCAGACTCGATGATCTCAGAGATCCTTTTCAACCCGAACAACTCTATGATTTCATGGTCTCTGTCTGTGTTCCAGGGCTGATCCAAACCTGCAAACGGATATTGGGCTACTGCTTACCTTTCTGAGTTGATCATTGTGGATGATGATAATGTCATATTTGCCAGATTAAGATGGCTCAGACTGGGGGCATTCCACAACAAAAAAGTAGAGATACAGAGCAAAAAAAAATTACAGGGAAAGCTGTCGCAGACTGGAACTCCCTGTTAAATTAAGCAGACACACAACAGTGTTTTCGTATGCAACCTTCCTTTCTGACCAGTGTCGTG
>VWYK01115665.1:5736-18852 GCA_013399775.1 Semnornis frantzii | reverse complement strand
GGAAGGCTTATTATTATTGTTGTACCAGTTCTGTTAGCTATATTTTGAGTCTCTGGAAAAATTAAACTAGAACCAATACATACATCTACATGAACCTTGAATACCTCCAGGGATGGGGACTCTACCAACAGGTGAAGCAACATGTAATCTTCATACCATGTGTTTTTCCTGCAAGAATCTGAACAGAAGCTACTGATTTTATCAGAACATTTTGGTAAGAAAAAAACATTATTTTCAAGGGGAGAAGTCTTTCTGTCAAGGCCAGCATGGGCTATGTACCCCATGCACTAGCACTGTATACTACAAATCATGATCATACACTCACTGTCCTTATTATCAGTTTCTGGGACCAAATCTCCATGGCCTGTTCAGAGGGGCAGAAGGTGCAGAAGACCTGAAGTGACCCAATCAGCTTTATTTCTGTCACAGGGGACTTGACACTTATTTTCCAGGAGCTGCTCAAGGAGATATTTGTACACGGTCTTAAAAGGACTGAAATTAACTGTGAGAGACCACGCTAAAGCAGGTTATTACCATCCAGCAGGCTTCTATGATGGCAAGTGATGACAACAGCTGTTAGAGGGAGATGCCAAAACAAGTAGACGGACAGACACACCAGTGAGTGTGGAGATGCATAAATGAGGAAAGGCAGAGAAGAAAATATGATCAGTGAAAAGGTTACTGCACCAGCAGAGCAAATGGGAATTTTACTCTGTTGGGTTAAATGGATGCTGAGGCATCACCCACCAAATGGAATGTGTCTGCAGCATGACTGGACACATCTCTTCTCTGCAGAGCACAGAGACTCTGGTTTCCACATACTCTGCCTAAAGAACAAAAAGAAGACGACAAGAAAAAAACACTGGAAAAGAGGCCTTAACTCATCTCTTACTCTTGGATAACTCCAAATTTATGGCTCTGTCTGCCTCTGAGTCTTTATTATCTCCTTAAGTGGTTAGCTTTGTACACAATTTATTATAAAAGCCTGGAATCTACAGTCAAATTAGAGATCAATTGAAAACTACACAGAAAACAATTAACATCTGGCAGGGGTTCCATCTATAAAGATGTCACAGGCTTTGCCAACCTCGAATTCCTCTTCTGACACCCATATTTCCTCTTCCTAAACCAAATCTCCTCTCATATCTCATGGGTCTGTGGGAGAGCTGAATTTCCTCTCACTTTGTATGTGGTGACAGCAGGCCACTGTGTGAAAATCAGGCTAAAAACAGTAGATCACCTCTCTCTCTTTTCTCAACCTGACTTCTGTCAGGTGCCGCAGAGGGAAGATGAAGATGGTGTAGTCCCATTGTGTCAGAGCTTCTACTTCCTTCTGAGCAGGTGGAAGGCAGAAGGAGGCCAGGACCACTCATCTGCATTCTGCCTGCATCACTGCTTATTGATCTACTTCTCCATGTTGTCAGAAGCCTACTAACTTCACAGCAGTCCACTTCCAGCAGCATTCCTTTGCTAGGCAGTCATGTATTGCTGGGAAAGACCATATACATGAGTGACAGACATCATCTGCTAAGGAGAAGCCTACCTTTCCACAAGGTCTCTCAAAGCATTTCAAATGACAGCTTCTTCCTTCCCCTCTGCAGTTCTTTTTGTTTGGTGCCAGAGAGAGGAGAGCAGCAAGAAATATAGATGGCCACAGAAAGCTCTCTGGGGAGTCTTCCATGAGAGAGTCTGGCCTTCTCTGGGGTCAGTGCTTTGGTGGTTGAAGCCTGCTCTGATGAAATGTTCACACAAAGTAGAAAGCAAATGGAAAAGTAGTGTAACTTTTACAGATCTCCTGTCCTTCTAATAACATTTCAATCATTCATTCCTGAGGACAAAAGCTGTCTCTGGCAGCATAGGCCTTCAACTTTATTACCAACATGTCATCTCGTCACCATACAGTTTCACTGCTCTTTGGTAAGGCTCTTCCATTTACTAGGGGAACATGAGGGTGCTGTAGTTCAAAGTTCTTGAAAACTCCTTTGCCCATACTCTAACTCCACAGACCATTCACAGTTGATTCCTACTTCTCCATCTCACCTGTATGGCATGAAGATTCTATCAGTAGAAAGCGCTTTAATGGACACTGAAGCAGGAACACTGAAGAAGCAGGTTTGTTTTCAACAAAAAACATCTAACTTGTTTTTTCATTAAGTGACATAACAGGAGTAACAGGAGAAAAATGGGTATCTGCTGAATCCATGAATGCTTCAGTTTGTGGTGCTACTATATCCATTTTTGAGGCACAAGTTAACAGACACTGTCTCCTGACCAGCACCAAGCACTGCCATAATGGGGTTAAAAGGGGCAAAGGTGAGGTCAATGAGAAGACTGACTGCAACATGTCTAGCCACTACTTTTTAACAGTACTGCTATAAAAACAAATTGGGGTTTGCCTGTGCATTTAGCATAGTTTTCATCCCAGTTGAAATACTGCAATTAATATGAATGTAAAAAGCCCTGTAGTCAATATGAATTCTGCATTCGTGATTTTTGGGGCGATGGAGGAAAACACACTTTGGACACTCTTACCTGTCTTTCCTCTTCCAACACTGCCCAGAGTTGTGTTCAGACCCTTAGGAAAAGGCAATAACTTGCTGCTGAAGCAAACTGCCTGTTTGGATACCAGAGATGGTAAAGTTAATGTGACCGGCAGGAATTGTTGCACAGGAGCAGCTCTGGAGATGCTTGTCTCATGGAAAGCTGGAGAGAGAAGATGGATGAGTGGACGATGGTGCAGGGGAAGCGCCGCCCTTCAGCAAGATAAGAACAGCTGTTGTTGATGATGATTGCTTCCTAATTAGCTTGCTCTAGTATAAGCTTGATAATTTTATGTACCTCCAGAGGAGTGGATTAGTGCTGAATTCACATTGTATCCATTTGTGAAGAGTATCCTATAAATTATTTACCTAACTCTCAGAAATATTAGATTAAGAAGACTCTAAGTATGTGTAATTATATGGCAAGGATAACATCGAATAGAAAGGCTTGTTGCATTTACAAGTGTACAGTGTCATGGTAGGCCTAAGCAGGCCAAAATAGGCTTATACATGTCCTGGCTTGCCCATTCATGTTTTCCTGCTCTCCCTCTCTTCTGCTATTGGGAGAAGCAACCATGGGAAGAGGACAAAGAACCTGGAGCCACTGAGTCTAAGGACTCTGGCTTGCCCAGACATGTTCCCTGCTCTCCCTCCTTCTGTGCTGGGGGAAGCAACCATGGGAAAGGAAAACAAAAGCCCTGGCTTCACCTAATATGGTCAAGCTTGTCAAAGTGCCATCCTTATTGGCTAGTCTACATCCAAAGGCCCATTAGTCTTGGGCTGTATCAATGAAAAGGGATAAGCAGGTAACACAACGTACTCTGCTGTTGTATTCATGCTGCTGCTGCTGCTACCTCACTGTATCCTGAACTGCCTGGAAACTCCACTGCCTTGAGTTTACCAGCAACAAGCTCTAAATGCCTGTGGGTGATTGGTCTGCGCAGCCAGTGTGACATTGTGCCAAGCCTGCACATGGCATTGCATCCTGCCTGTCACTCTGCAAGGCTTCTGCTGAATTGGGAATCAAGAGGAATCAGGTCAGAGACTGTGCCAGACTCCTGGCTTCCTGAGAAAAGAGCCTGGAAAAATTTCAAACCCTCTAACGGCTTTGAGACCACTGACAGCAACCCCTCCATGTGCTTTGGGTACTGTCTGATATTTTGTGAGTAAATACTTATAGCCTCTTGTAATTCACTAGCTGCCTTCTGCTGTAAGCAGAAAGGAGCTTCCTGCATCTATCTAGTGACTAAGCAGGATAATTAACCACAAGCAGTATATTGACCACAAGAACCTTCTCTTCCAGTATAAGGTTTGTGTTTGGTAGTTACCTCTTAAAGTGTTCCAGTTTTGCCTGTTCCCTGTGTGTATAAATTTCCAAATTGTGCATTTTGAACCTTGTAAATAAGTTTTCTGGTGATATTTAATGTTAATAATCAACTTTCAAACTTATTAACAATCTTTGCCTGGCTACAAAAAATAATTAGTAATTTTGCATAATTCATAACACATAGAAGTGATAAAAGTTAGCTTATATACCCCGTGATGCTACAACCTGCTGCAGTTTTACAGTTATGCTCTTAGTACTAATCTTTCTCCACAGCAACTTTTGTATAGCAGGAGCATAAAAAAAACTCAGCCACAGATTCGTCCTTCAAGAGCCAAAAACAGATATACAGCCCCAAAACAAAGCTAAAACCCAATTACTATCCCAAAATATATAAGGTTATCGTAGCCATAATGAAACGAAATGAATTCGAGTATATACTGGTAAATGGCTGTAAACTTCATAAAGACTTTAACAACCCTCTCCCAAGATGCTGGCTCTGATTCACTACTGGTTTAAGTAGAATAACACAGTGATGAATCAGCTATGCTATAATTTTCACTCCATTTTTTGCTATGTTAGTACATTGTTACTTCATTACTATTGAACTGCTATATTTCTTTCTGTGCTTTGCAACTGGCATTCTGTTAACCCATGGTGAGCCTGCAGCCACTATAGTAGAGTTAATACTGAGTCTCATGGTAGTAGCACCCCAGTTCCTATTTGAAGATGAAAAGAAACTTAGCAGACTGCAGTATTTACAGGTCCCCTGACCTTATTTCAGGGTGAAGATGACATTCAGATGAGAGGAAACAGAATGGTATCAATTAATGCCAGCTCCAATTAAGAGAAAGAAGATGTGACAGAACATGAAATGGGAGAAAAGGAACCAGAGAGAAATGAATCCACAGAGGGGGCACTATGAAGTGCAGAGGGGACATCTTTCTCTTTCATTGCACAAAGGACTTTCCAGATTACATTGTCAGTGGGTGGCAGACCCTGATTTGAACACATCTTGGTCCCTTGGGCTTCATTTTCCTTCCTTTGGTATTAGAAAAATATTTTGGCTTTTCCAGGAGCAAGGCTACTGAATGCAAAGATCCTTTGTCTGATTCAGAATGAGTAATGAACAAAGATGTAACCCAGAGCAGCCACAGTTCAATCGGCAGCTCTAATCTATTAATATCCTCTGAATGTTTATATTACTGCCAGCTACTGATAAAGCTGAATGGTACTGTCTGGAAGAGAGACAGGTATGGGAACAAGTTTGGTTAGGAACATGGGATAGGGAAGAAATGACCAAGAAAATAACATGACTTCACAAATGTAAGCAAAATAGCTGAGGCATATTGTTTACATCTTCCACAAACACAGGAGGTTTCACTTAAACATAAAGAAAATCTTAATTTGAGGGTGATGGAGCACTGGAGCAGACTTCCCAGAGAGGTCGTGGGGTCTCCTTCCCTGGAGACTTTCAAAACCCATTTGTTCCTGTGCAAGCTGCTCTAGGCAAACATGTTTTAGCTGAGGGTGGGGTGGGGGTTGACTAGGTGATGTCCAGAGGTCACTTCCAACCCTTACCACTCTGTGATTCTGTGACTCTGTGATTCAAGTACAGTGCTGTGATCAGGCTTTGTGAGGCACAGCTCACGAGGTAAGCAAAATTCATCTCTTTCTTATGTTTTTGGTTGTTTCAAATTCAAGTCCCTAGATTTTGCCTCCTTCTGCCTAGAATTGTCTCACTCCACATTTTTCATCTTGATCTTCATCTTCTTTTTTTGAGTGAGCACTACTTACATTCCCTTTTATTTAATATAATAAAGCTGCCCTAAATGCTGCAGCAGCATCAAGTCAACAATCCCCAAAGAGGCATGATTACCTTCAACAATGAGCAGATGCCTATCACATGTGGGAAGACAAGCTAGAGCTTTACAGAACCATTTCCAGGATGAGTTCACCATAGACCAGTATCTGCCCAACTCTATGTCTGGGATAAAGGATCAGGAGGCTGTTGAAATGGACTTAGGGATCTTTATAAGATGCACAAGGGCAGATATAGAGTGATGTAGAAGTCCAGTGCCATTACTGGTGTACTCTTTGCCTACGGGTTTCGCAGCAGAGTGATTAACAGGGGACCCACATACCATAGCAAAGGAACGTTTCATGGTTGAAAGGTTAATTCTTGATTTGATTTATTTCAGGAGTATTGGAGATTTGATGGAGGAGCGTGAGGGGGTGGAGGATTAAGAGGGCTCCCAGTTGAGGAAGAGAATGATTACTGAGACAGGCACTATTGTTCAGGGAGAATCATGTTGTTCCTCCCCAAAAATGTATCTCAATTTTTTTTTTTTTTGGGTGTGCTTTCCTTGTCGCTGCCTCCAGTCTGTAATCCTTACATTCCTAAGGTGCACATCTTGCAGCTGATTGCCTTTTTTCCCCCGTCCACACACTCTTTCTGAGCTGCAAGTGAGTTAAAGGTGATGAGGCTGGATTTGATTTGGGAGGGTGGTGAAGAGGGGAAAAAAAGGAGAGGGGGTTTGAGAGTAGGTGAGAGCAGTTGAAACCGAAATCCAGAAGTTGAATCTCTGTTCCTGAATGTTAACTTACAGAAAAGTAACCCAACAACCTTGAAATACAGCAAAGCCCAATTTAAATTCATTACATTTAAATTAAATTTAAAGCCCATGTAAATGATTGACTTAGTTAAGAATATGTCATGTGGAAGAGAAAAAGTGCAGCAGCGACATGCCAGGCAGCTTTGGCTAATTTTACAATTCACAGCAAAATCTTTACACTCTGATTGCAATATGAAAAAATATGCACACAACTTATTAGCACCAATATTTAGAGCCAGTATTAATACTTCTTTCCAAGGAATCACTGAAGGTTTTGCAAACTCCACACACTCCATCTACTGAAATGCGACTGCTTTGTGGGGATAGAAAGGACAGAGAAATCCTCAGAGGGTACTGAATGGAAGGGAAAAAAATTAAAAAAGGAAGAATTTTGCATCTCTCTCAGGACACATGCTGTGAAGTAGGCAAAAATGCTCTGGGATCTTTACCTTCCATGACCTTAATTCCATTGCTAAAGAACATTTCACTTTTATTCAATTGAGTGAAGAGTTACTGCATTTTTATTTTTTTTTTTTTCCAAAAAAAACCCCAAACCCAACAAACCCAATCTACTGACAGTTACCTCTGACACCAGTGGGCACTAGGTTGCAGTCTGAAGGATTATGTCACTGGAACATTGTGGAACTACATGATTTGTAAGAATATTAATGATAGCATTAATAAATTAATTCAGAACACACTCGGTGCCTATCTATCCCCCCCACCCTGCTACTTCACGCAATGATTTTATTGCGTTGGTTTTGGTCTACTGCACCAAAATTGCTTTTGTTTATTTTTTACGGGAAAATGAGCCATATATAGACATTTATAATCTGCGATGTACTTCCAGCATGCTTGCTAAAATACAGAAACAACAGAATTATGACAATGCAGAGCTGAACTTTTAATCTGTTAATATAGTATGTGGTCAGAATAGATTTTTTAAGCAGAGACTGAAAAGTCTAAAAAATAAGACTATTCAGATCAACTCACAGTCAAAGATAACTTTTGTTCTCCCATGCGAAGCATAGATGAGCACCGTGGCTGTGTGAGGTGCCCTACAATAAGTCTGACCCCAATTTCACAGTATCACAAAGGTTGGAAGAGAGCTCAAAGATCATCAAGTCCAACCCATTACCACGGACCTCAAGACCATGGCACCAAGTGCCACATCCAAACCCGCCTTGAACACCTCCAGGTATGGTGACTCCACCACCTCCCTGGGCAGCCCATTCCAGTAGGGAATGACTCTCCCAATGAAGAACTTCCTCCTCACCTCGAGCCTAAACTTCCCCTGGTGCAGCTTGAGACTGTGTCCTCTTGTTCTGGTGTTGGTTGCCTGAGAGAAGAAAGCAACCTCCTCCTGGCCACAACCACCCTTCAGGTAGTTGTAGACAGCAATAAGGTCTCCCTTGAGCCTCCTCTTCACCAGGCTAAAGAATCCCAGCTCCCTCAGCCTCTCCTCATAGGGCTTGTGCTCGAGGCCTCTCACCAGCCTCGTTGCCCTTCTCTGGACACGTTCAAGCACCTCAATGTCCTCCTTAAATTGAGGGGCCCAGAACTGGACACAGTACTCAAGGTGTGGCCTAACCAGTGCAGAGTAGAGGGGGAGAATGACCTCCCTGCTCCTGCTGGCCACACTATTCCTGATGCAGGCCAGGATGCCATTGGCCTTCTTGGCCACCTGGGCACACTGCTGGCTCATGTTTAGGCAGGTGTCAATCAGCACCCCCAGATCCCTTTCTGTTTAGCTGCTCTCCAGCCACTCCAACCCCAGCCTGTAGCTCTGCATGGGGTTGTTGTGGCCAAAGTGCAGCACCAGCACTTGGATTTGTTGAACGCCATCCTGTTGGCCTCTGCCCATCTGTACAGGTGATAGAGGTCCCGCTGCAGAGCCCTTCTACCCTCCAACCCATAAACATCTGCCCCAAGCTTGGTGTCATAAGAAATTGCCCAGGAAATGCCTTGAAAATAGTCTCTCTGTCAAAGTGTGAACACCTGGGGACAGGAAAATATATGAGTTTGGAGGGGAAGGGGTTAATTCTCACACAAACCCCATCTGTTTCTGCTGGGAGCCATACATTTTCCTGTTTTTTCCAGCAGTCACTCTGAAGGTGTTATTACCTGTGTATGACTTCGCTGCTTTTCTTGTCATCAGTTTTTCAAGATGAACAGGAGCTGAGTATATCTTGTAAACAGAACAAAGAGAAATGTACATGCTTCCCCCTAAACACCATAGGGAGAGACAGCCTTTATAAATACCATTGTTTTGCTTCATTTCATCTTCTTATTGGTGTTGGTTCCAAGTAAGCTGGACTTTAAGGTTTGGTCAATTCAGAGCAAGAGGAATGAATGATGAAGAAGTTCATGAGCTCTGGGATCTAATCCAACCTGTGCTGCTGGGAACCAGGGCTAATATTGCTGAAAGCAAAGGACAAGCCCTTGCATGAAAACGGTGTGAAACCAAAAGGGGGCCCTCTAAGTCTCAGTGTTGCTTCCTTCACATGAAGCCAATCCACTCCCAAGACTCCAAATGGTCCCAAGCACTATGAAATAACCAAGAAGAGAAAAATAATTTACTTGTAAATTACATGGTTTTTTTCTGGCAATACAATAGCTGCTCTTCCCTTCCTTTACCTTCTTTATCCTTGATTATACCTACAGATAAAATCTCATTCCACTGAAGAGGATAGCTGCTTCATGGGCTGCTACAGGACAAGAAGAGCTTAAGTCAGTGGTAGCCACCCTTCCTTACCCAATGAGTGGCATTTGGAAATACTAGGAGGACAATCACCCAGCCTCGGTCTCAAGAAGTTGGTGGATGAAAGGACTTGAGAAGAAGGTCACAAATGGGAAATAACTTTGTCTTCCTTGGGTCTCCATAGGTACAGCACAGGACAGGGCTGCAGGTGCAGCTGGGTTCCAGTATGACCCAGCAGTGGCACAAAATCTGCTGCTGAGCTGTTTCTTTCTGCATCTGAGAATCTGAATGATCCACCGGTCTTCAACAGCATCACTCCATTGCTGGGCAGGGGATACAGCCCTGGCCTGCAAGTTGCATTTGAAGCATAGCCAGGCAGTAGGTTGTCCATAAAGAACAGATTCAGCCAAACAAAGAGCTCTAAGTGTCTTCTCCTTACTCTCTACAGCTCATCCCTGAAGTTCTTTCTCCTATGAAGTCTTGTGGCTAAGGTGCAGTACAGAACCCATTTAAAAGATGGCAGCATCCTACTGCTTGAAGAATTGCTCTCAAAAGTAATCAAGTGTCTCACAGAAAGGGGTCTTGAAAGCCAGGCACACCAATTTAAAGATTTAGCTAGAAGATTTTGACAAAGCTCCTTTAAATGGAGCAGATATTTGTCTCAGGCAATGGAAAAATACAGTACGAATTAAGTCTGCGGAATAAGAACATTGGAGGAAGCGACCTGCATTGACTGGTAGCCGATACTGCACCCCTCATGATGTGTAACTAATAACAGCACACCAGACATTCAGCTTGCACACTAAATATTAATAACATTTTTCTTCTGAGTCATCATTAAGCTAGAGCCTCACTGCACAGCACAGACTGATTTACAGACTATCCACGGCAGGCTCACATGCTGCCCGTGTCGCTCAGCTAAGCACCTGATATCCAGAGGTTTGCAGAGGGACTGGAAAGCTAGCTGTCAGGTCAGAAACAGGAGGTCTTCAAGTGGAGGAAAACAACAACCCAGGCAGGTAGACAGAAAACCAACCAATCCTTCTGACTAGCACCTCTGTCCACAGGTAATGGACAGCATACGAAACAAATCTCTGCAGAGAGAGTGCTTCAGTCTGTTTAGCTCTGAGGATGCTGCAGATGCAATTGGTGTGCAGTGTCCTCCACCTCATTTGCTTCTCAGATAAATGTCATGGCACCTTTAATCCTTCTGGGAATATCTTCCAGGAGTAAGATATTTACAGCTCCTCCCAGAACAAGACTATGACTGGTACTATTTAAGGAGCAGCTGAGGGAACTGGGGTTGTTTAGTCTGGGGAAAAGGAGGCTGAGGGGAGATTTTCTCACTCTCTACAACTATGTGGAAGGAGGATGGAGCAATGTGGGTGTTGGTCTCTATTCCCTGGTAACAAATGGTAGGATGAAAGAAAATGGCCTCGAGTTGCTCCAGGGGAGATTTAGGTTTTTAGAAGAAACTTCTTCACTGAAACAAACAGTTCTCAAACAGCTGGAGTAGTCTCCTAGGGAGGTGGTTGAATCCACATTCCTGGAGGTGATTTAAAAATGCAGAAATGTAGTGCTAAGGAACATGATTTAAAAAACAGATTTGTTAGATAATGATTGGGCTTGATGATCTTAAAGGTATATTCCAATGGAAAGAATTATAGGGTTCTATTTAGATAGTGAGAAATTTGACCTACAATTCTCTCTAAAAAATGGAGGTCTCAGACATGTTTGTACTAAAGGTGAACCTGGCTGCTCTTTATACCTCTTGTCTTCTCAGATGTGGTGGTTTCTAGTTCTGGAGTTTACACTGCCTGTGGCTAGAAAGAACTGTTTACCTGATCCATAGAGAGAATCTTGCGGGGAAATTTAGACAAACCTTTTTTGAAATATAACACTCTGCAAAATCTAGATGATGTTTAACAATTGGAAAATGCTTTCACTGCCTCTTAACAATATCCTGTCAAAAAGCAACTTGTCTTAGAAGCTTCAAATATAGTTTATTTGGAAGAACCTGTTGAGTACTGGCAGTATGGACTGACTTTCAAAAGGTGAAAACTTGAGAATGAATAAATGATGAGTTACAAACATATCAAAAAGGTACCATATTTTAAAATAAAAATGTCAAATATCTCCTGAAGATCTCTGCTTCCATTTAAAAGACTAAATATTTGTAGCTCTCTGGTTCTTTTTCGTTGTGAAGTTTTCAAAGCAGATAGTTAAAGGCTTTTTAGCTAGTAAAAGCCTAAAAATGTTACCATTTTTAGTTTAGGTAAAACTATGGTGATTTTTTTAGAGAAAGATATTAGATTTATTTCATCTGGGGATCTTCAGGGACCAGAGGATATGGTGGGAGAGAGGTACACGTAAGAATCCAAGAAAACCTCTTCATACTTTCCTCATGCTAGCTAGGAGTACTTTTCTCTCACTTGCTGGTATGCAGAGATCCTAAGATTAGCTGGCAATATCTCTCAGTAGATATTGTGTTGGGCAAGGATTTGAAAGGCCATCTGGTTAGGTCATCTTTGACAAATGACTTAGGAAGTAGTTATGCCAAATTTTCTGGATCTGTAAAGCAGAGGGAGCAGAGCACACAAAGCTCTTTCCTCATCCCTCTGAGGTCTCTTGCCATAGATTGACACAGATACAGATAAATGACCTTGCAACTACTAAGCGTGTCTAAGCATATGCATACAGATATGGACATTTATGACTGCTCCCATTATGTTCACTCTTTCTTTGTCAAAGTGACAGAGGGTAACTGCATGTGTGCACCTAGAATCAAACAATCATGGAGAGGTAGGGGTTGGAAAGGATCTCTGAAGATCATTGAATCCATCCCCCCTCCCAAAGCAGGATGACTTAGAGCAGGTCACACAGGAATGCATCCAGATGGGTCTCGAAAGTTTCCAGAGAATGAGAATTCATAGTCTCTCTGGGCAGCTGGTTCCAGAGCTCTGGCAACCTCACAGGAAGGAAGTTTTTCCTCATGCTGAAGTGGAACTTCCTATGTTCCATTTTGGATACATTGCCTCTTGTTCTATCACGGGGCACAACTGAAATGAGACTACCACTATCTTCTTGACACCCACTCTTCAGATATTTATAAACATTAACAAGGTCTCATCTCTTCTCCAAACTAAACAACCTCAGGTCTTTCAGCCTATCCTCCTAAGGCTGATGTTCCAGCCCCACATCCTCCATCATTTCCCGCAGCCTCCCATTTCCTTCCAAATGTAGCACTCTGTTCTGCTGCACACAGCAACTGCATGACTGGAAGAAAGTTCCAGTGTTCCTCTCTCCCTTCCTTTTATATGCAAAAGACTTGTTAATACATTCTACATAAAGATCCTCACCTACAGTAGCAGTACTGTGTTTCTCAGCAGGGGAAAGGTGCCATATTACCAAAGCTTTACTACTCTTAAAAAAATCTGCTCCAGACCATTAGAAAGGTGTAGACAATAAGCAACCTTCAAAATAAGTGAATAAAGTGCATTTTTGTGATCTGCTGTCTTTGCTACTCTTTATTATTGTTGTTGCTATCAACTCCATTTGCTAATTTGCAGAACTTCAAGAGAGTGTCACTGTCACACAAGAATTTGCCAGATTTTGTCACAGTTATCTTGCACATTGCCTTTTATTGCTTAACTGTTTTGATGCAGAGCAATCAGACAACTCTCTGGAAAGTGGCCCTTTTTTAATTGCTTTCTACCCAGGATCAGGGGATATGCCCAGTACCTATTGGTGCAACTGCTAAATCAAAACCTATAGCTACACAGCTCACTTCCAACCTTGCATTCTCTAAGCATCACATGTTTATATAAAAACACTGCAGAGATTTGGATCATTACCCAGAAACACTTGTCAATAAAACCAGCATTAGACACAAATCAAAGCACCAATACAAGACAGTCATTTCCAGATGAGGTCTGT
>VWYK01115663.1:2932-18813 GCA_013399775.1 Semnornis frantzii | reverse complement strand
GGTTAGTGAAGTTATTCAACAGAGAGGAGAAGCCAGAGCTGCTAGCCCAAGACCCAAGCAGCAAGCCAGCCAGTAAGCAAGTCCCTCGTGACCCAGACTGCCAGCTCAAGAGACTCTTATCTTCTTTGTATTGGTTTTCTTATACCTAAACATCACAGCAAGCCTCTGAGTGAAGTAGACATCACCATTGTTTTCCTTCACAGCCTACAGTACAATTTTCTCTATTAAAAAATATTCCAATTAGCTCAAACCAGCACACTATATCATGCAATTAGTCCTTCCTGTAAAATACCCAGGTGAGGAAGGTGTTGTTGATGAATGTACAGTATCAACCTGTCTCTGAAAAACAACACCTTCTGTCTTGTTTTAACACTGACCTCTCAGAATAATTACTAAGCCTTATAAATAGTTGGAGAAAAAATTGAGGAGGGGCTTGAGGAGGTGATTTTTTTATTGTTTACAGGGTAAAATGAGAACTGCCTGATATTCAGCTGTCCAGAAAAATGAGTGGTCCTTCTGGCCTTCCTTCACTAGGAATAGGTGAGCTTACTTGGAACTAGCAAAAGCCATATTCAATTAGAAGTAAGAACCAAGTGTCCATCATAGGCAAACACAAGGAAATTGTATAAAGAAATTAACCAACATCGCATAGAGAAAAACAATGAACAAGTGACCCTGGAGTATCCTCTGAACTCTCCAGAGTAGGTTTAATCCAGTGCATTGATTAGAGCATTTCTAGGCAGCAGTATGAGTCTGAAATCAGAATAATCTTTACTTTATCTCATCTCAGGTACTAGTCTCAAGTGTGCCTTGTGTGAGATGCCCAAAGGCTCCAGGAAGGCAGCTGGTGGGAGGTCATGCATTGAAATATGGGTAATACAGATTGAAAGCTGCAAATAGCCCAGAGGCAACAGCAACTGGATGCAGTATGCTGAATCTAATGTGTTTCTAATTGTCACTCAAAGGTAAATCACCTTACTTCTCTTTCTAGTTGATCTCATTGTATTTCCTGTGCAGTTGCTCCAACTTACCTGTCTTTCTTCAGTACTATTAGAAACAAAAAGAAGAAATGTCTGCCATTGGACTCCTTCTGGGGATCTAGTTTGGCTGTGATGGTGTGATACGCAAAACCTTTTTTTTTTTTTTTTGTCTTGTATTATTTCTTGTACAGTCCTATAGACATTTGTCCTGACTGCTACTTTCCTATTAGAAATAAGCAGGAGTGACTGGGCTACCTCTGGAACAAAGCTGTGGTATGCTTCCCATCTGGAGAAGGCAATTTTCTGTGCTCTGTTATCAGACTTAGCACTGAATGGCTGATGCCAAATTATTTTACGTGAAGAGAAAAAAAAGAAATTCATATTATCAGCAACCAAGACACTCTGCTCTTCACTTTGTGCTGAGTATGCCAACGAAGGCATCCATAGCTTGTCCTCATGGTGCCTTCCTCTTCAGTGAATATCAGAGTGATGTCCAAACACAAGTCAATGGTGTGAGGGAAAAAAAAGCCTGGCTTGAGTGGAGCAGGCTGTGATTTGTTTCTGGAGAGTTTCAATTCCTGGAAAGACTAAAAGATCATTGCCTTTACTACTGGATTGCAGAAAGGTTAAGAGAATTATAAAATAATTTTTGAAAGTATGCCTTTCTACAGAAGGTGTTAAAAGTCTGTGATATTTCTGTTGTTTTATTCTTATCACATAGTGAAATGTTTTTCCTTTAGAATGGAAATAGAATCTCCCTGCTACCATTTTTGTAGTAACTCTCTGCTGAGCTGTCAGTTCAAATGGCAGAGCAAACTAATGCACAGTGCTGCCTCTGGGAGGTCCTTTGTCTGGTTAACAGAACCGTAGGAATCTTAGAAACTCAGTGCCCATGAAGACATATTAATTGAAAAAAATCCACCATTTTAGCAGGCAATCCAACAGATGAAAGACCGCCTGGACTGAGCTGCATCCTGCAGGTCAGAAGATAATATCCAAGTCAGCCATTGACTGGTTCAGGCATCATTTTACAGTGAGAGTTAGCTTGTGAATCTTGTGAGTGCTGAGCACGGGGTGGAGGGTCCTTGGAAAGTCATCATTTAGCTTAGACATACCTCAAGGCACCCGGTGGTGGTACTGTGCCCTTCCACAGCTGCAGCCTTTGGGAGCCCTGGCCCATGGAAGCTTGGGAGAAGCTCAGACACTGATTGCAGAAGGCTGAGGGTTCCTCCTCTCCTGGTTGCCCAAGTCAATGAGAGTTCCCAGTTCCTGTGGCAAGTTGTGCTGCCCCATGGAAATTTCTGAAGTGGAAAGTTCGCAGCCAGGCACTTAAATGAATTGTTTGGGGTTTTCTTGCCAATTCTTTCATGATACCAAATATTAATTTAACATTGTTGACATCCGTGGTCTGTCAAGGACACCTCACTACCACAGCATGGGGCCAATGACCATTGTCACTGCAAAGAAAGACAAATATCCTGAATTAGATCTAGTTGCTTTGGCAACCAATGTCTTCACTGACTGAGTGTATTTTTGGAATTTGCATTTTGGAAGCTTGTCTCTGTGAGGAAAAGAAGGTACAAAGACTCATCCTGCTGACTCATTTGTTCTCACCTGGGTGGTAGTTTTGGGAGAGATACGATGCTGGTTCCTTGTTTTATCTGCCGTGTTTCAACTCTCAGGGGTTCACATACTCTTGGTTCACATTGGAACGAGATTTGCACCCAGCAATTAAAGTTTAAAATCCTTGCCTTCATCAGGAGTGCATTTCAATAATCTGTTTGAGAACAGATTATGAGGATATTTGTCTCTCTTTCCCTTTGCTTCCCTTGTGTGTCATGATTCATAAGCTGTCATCAAAATCCCCTATTCTACCTGCTCATGGAGTGCTCGTTTCCTGAACATTTAAAAGCCACATAAGAGCAGTCACGCACTGTTGTTTTATTTTTGCACTTAGTGCAGTGGAGATTGACGTGCATGGCTTCTCCCCTAGAAGTTTATTATCCCACTGTAAAAGTGAAGTTGAGTGAACAGAGCTATTAGGTAAAAATTAGGGACAAAGATTTCAACAACAAACTCAGAAAATTGCTTAACTGAAGAGAGATGCTGCCAGCTCTCCTGGAAGCCAGCTGGAACCCAGTTTTTCTCTGTAATGGAGTGGTGGGTCTCCAGTGGAGTCCTGGTGCCTCCTGTCTTTGACCTCCTCCCAAAGGTCTGACTTCTGCAAAGCTGTGTATGGCAGCTTGTGCCTGATGGCTTCTAGCCATATGAAGCTGTTGCTGTGCATCTTGTGGGGCCAGGAGGATTGGCTCTGCTTAGTCTTTGTGTTGCCAACTCCCTCCTCTCTGTAAAATGTAAAAGACATTTCTGAGCTTTAGTGAAAGCTTCCAAGATGACCTAAGTGGATGCAACTTAATGTAGTGACAAAAACATCAATTTTCACCATACTCTTATCTTTAAAATTCTTCAGTTTCTGGAATATAGAAACTAGCAATTTTGATTAAAAGGCATAGCATCATGTTACTGAAACTCTGTTTTGCTCTGCCTGGAAGAAGAGCAGCAGAGAGAGTGAGGCCAAGAGAAAATAGCCTACCTGTTTACAGATGAAAAAATGGACTTTTACATGGGTCAAAAATTATGTGAACCATTGGGCTCAAAGAGGATTAATCAATGGCTCAAAGTTCTTGTGGTAAATAAGTAGCTCAGGGACTGACACTTCAGGATTCATACTGACCCTAACGCTGGTTATATTTTCGGCTCTCTGTGAGGGGACATAGTGCAGTCTTAGAAAGCACAGAGATAGCACTAAAGGAAGGGATTGATGTGCTAAATTGAAAAGAAAGCTTTTATTCAAAAGGAATGCAAAGGATTTTGATGATTGGCTTGTCAGAAACTTCACAAAGTTTGCAAGAGGGGTGTGAGGCCCTTCACATGGAGCATAATCCTCTGCACCAGCTGACCTGGCTGGTTGAAAGCTACCCTGTGAGAAAGGACATGGAGGCTGTGGTGGACACTAGACTCAATGTTTCAGCCGAAAATGTGCTTACACAGCAGACAGCAAACTGGGCTCCAGCTGAGGTAACGCAGCTGGAGATCAAGGGAAATATGTGTTCCTCTTTATTTAGCACTGAACACCTGGGTGTGGGCTCCCTAGTTCAAGAGGGATGTGAGTGAACTGCAGAGGCTCAAGATCAGAACTTCCGAGTTGGTTGGAGGCCTTGAGGAGAGGCTGGAACCCATGAGAGCTGAGATTGATTGATCTGCTGAAGAGGTAGCTTCAGGCTGATCAACTAGCAGTGCATGACTGCTCAACAGAGCGTTACAGTGAATATAGAGCCAAACTGCTGTCTGACACAGCAATAGGCATCATGGTGGGCAATGCCCACTGGGAAGTTCAAATTCGGGATGTACAAAATACTCTGCAAAGGGAGGGCAGTGCAGCAGTGAAGTAGGGAGCCATCATGCTTAGCAATGCTGAATGCACATCTGACCTAGTGTTAGCAATAGCTGTGCTTGGACAGTAAGGCTGGGTTAGGGACCTAATTGCGACCTCAGGTTTCATCTCATGCTTCCTGAAGAGAGTAGTAAGGCCCTATCAATTGACGGGTTGGAAGCTTTGATCTGTGACTCTTTTCTACCTTTACCTTTTAGCCCAGCTGGACCTTTTGCTGTTACTTTAGCTTATATGTCAAATGACTCTCAAATTATTTTATTGTAGTTGGACGTAGCAATATGCCTATTTTAAACTCCAAAAATAATGGCAACAGAGTGTCAGGTTGGGGGACAAAGGTATACTGAAGAGTTAATGATTTCTGAAGCAAAGGGAAGAGACAGGGTAAGGTGAGAGAGGTAATGAAGGGGTTAAGCCCCAGGCAGAGAAAGTGGTAAGTATATGAGTTAGACATAACTTAGAGAGGTGGGATGTACATGGAGCATAAATAGGAAGAACATTACTCTGAAACAATTCTGTGAGAAAAAAGGAAAAGTTTAAGGTGCATTAAAGGCTTTGCAGACTCAGATTAATATTTATGGCAAATCTGGAAGGAGTTTTGTTATTTTGCATATCAGCTCTTAGTAATTATAGATATTTCTCTAAATTTTCTGGAACTTTTCCTATGTAATTGGATGGTGCTAAGTTTCACAGGGATCTTGTGAAATGCATGTGGTATCAGATAATGCCTACTGCAATTCTGTGTTTCATGCTGGCTTGAGGAGCTTTACCCAGAAATTTGATAGTGGTTATTGAATACAAACCTTGGTGAGGTTTCTGAGCACAGAGTGTAACACCTCTGGAAGAGAAGATGTACTCCATGAGTGCTACGAGACTGTTGAATGAGAAAAAACAAAAGGGCTGAGACTGTCTGGGAAAGGTACTGGCACAGAACTGTGCCCTCTGATGGGGCTGCACTGCTCTGTGTGGGCTGAGAACTTGGCACAGGCAGCAGCAGTGGCTATTGTGTGCTATGAATGGCTGCTTCATGCTAACCAGTCTGTGGTGGCTATTTTTAATCCCAAATTCTAACATGAGGGTATTAGAACAGCGCTTGTCTCAAACGTGAAAGAAACCACAGAGCAAGGGACTAAAGGGCTGTTTTGAAAAAGGTCCAGAAGGGAAGCCACACAGACTGGAAAGCTGCCCCACTAAAAGCCAGCTTTAAAGAAAAAAAAATGAGATATCTCCTGAAAAAAAAAAAAAAAAAAAGAAGAAGAAGAATCCTTTTGCAGGCTGCCAGTCAGTCATGGATTCAAGGCTGGGTCAGATGCTTGGGTTGATCCTAATTATGTATAGCAATGCTACATTTCAATTGTAAACTTGTTAACCCAAGATTGCCTAGATCATAAAATCATTGAATCAACCAGGTTGGAAGAGACCTCCAAGCTCATCCAGCCCAACTTAGCACACAGCCCTAGCCAATCAACTAGATCATGGCACTAAGTGCCATCCAGATTTTTCTTGAACANTGCTGGTCGCCTGGGAGAAGAGACTGACCCCCACCTGGCTACAGCCACCTTTCAGGTAGACAGCAATGAAGTCACCCCTGAGCCTCCTCTTTTCCTGGCTAAACAACCCCAGCTGCCTCAGCCTCTCTTCATAGGGCTTGTGCTCCAGGCCCCTCATCAGATAAATACAGTACAAGGAGTAGTGAATAAGAACTTAAGTATAGCTAACCAACACAATGTTCTTTCAGAGCTGGAGAAAGCTGTAACTTCTGCACAGCTTGTGTGTAACAGAAATTCTGCAGTAGGTCTGTAAACAGCTGTGACCCTGATAAAGTTGTATTCTGGAATTGGATCCCTTGCTTTGTCCTCATGGCCAAGAAGTTCTTTTGAAGCAGGTCGCAGGCACCTCTTCCTCATTGCAGTTTCTAACATCTTAACGACTGTTTCACACCCTTGCAGAAGTCTTTGTGCAACTCCAGCCCTGCTTGAAAATACCTCACTTGTAGCAAGACAAGACAGAAAAGAGAAGTGTGTTGGTAACATCCAGTACTGCTCAATCATGAACTCAGCAGCTTTGTTCTAAATTGAAGAGTATGAGCCTCAAAGCTGTACTTTTTCTCAGATATTTAGGTACCTTATTCCTTTTAGAAACCAACAGCTACACATGAAGCGGTGTTCACAGAAAGAGATTTGTTTTTTAAATGGATAGGTCATGTATGCAAGAATCTTGGCTGAGACATATTTGGCATGTATGTATTAGGGGCATCTCAGATGGCTGCAGTGCTTTCCTATTTAAAGGAGGCCTTGGCCCCAAGAGCTTACTAACAGCCTAAACAAAGGGTATAAATAGCAATTACTTGGATAACTCAGTCAGACCTGACTGTACTCATGAGGTTTAATATTCTTCTTTTCTTAATTCTCTGAGCACTAAAATCCCTTAGTGATGTTAGTTCTGTATTTGAATATTCAGACTGTTTTACATCAAGGGTTAGAAAAGGAATTAATTAATCTCTTTTTTTGTTGTTCTGAGGAGCGCCATGGCAAATAAGATTGTTTCAAGGAGAGGTGGAGGTTAGTTTTAAAAAAGAAAGATCTTTCCTCCTAGCTAAATGGAGAGGTCTCGAAGAAAAGCTGGAGGAGGCATGATCGAAAGCGTATGGAAGCCACACAGCTCTTTGCATTGCCTTCATTGGGTTTTGATTTAGGCTCACAGAGTGTCCATTACTTTTTATTGCCCTTTCTGGGCACATAAAATGTTGCTTTTATTGTTCAAGAAAAAGAAATCATGACTGACTTTAGCATTCACTGGAGTGAGTCACTGAATTGAGCCAAGTGTACCGTGACCTGGGGCTTCACAGCAAATCCCCACAGCCCTGTCCTGCACTTCACTTTATGAAGCTCTCCTGAGCAGTCACTGTGCCAGTCCTGGTTCACAAGCAGGGACCTGCAGCACAATCAGAATTGCTCATTACTTTGTGCTCATGCTGGGGCACAATGGGTAGGAGACAACACAACACATTCCTGAAAGTCATTTCTGCTGGGGACATACAAAGCCTTTTTCTGGTGGCCTCTGCAATTATGAATGCATTTCATAGCAAACATGTAGGAGCCCAGGATTGAAATCCCAGCCCAGCCCAGTCCTTGCTTCTGTGAGGAGTGTACCTTGAACTGGATATCCTGGAGTTATATTATTATACCTAGAAGTCATAGCTTGCTAATATGGGTCTTGCCACCTGCATTCCCAGTAGGTGCTATTGATTCTCAATGTGTCTATTACCTTCTGCTGCATGGTCACACTCCTTGATGGTAGCTAATGCACGTTCATCAGGCATGGCAAGAACTAATGTGCCTGACCTGAAAAAGTCATGCTGAGTTGCTCCTCCCCTCGAAAAGTGGGGAGAGAAACAGAGATCAAACTTCCCAAATGTCTGCTTTCCCATGCCAATGCACGTGTCTGATGCACTGTGCCTTGGTGGGGAGGGCAAGAGTATTATGAGAAGCAAGAACTGTGAGGTCCCTGCTCAGCACAGAAAGGTGCTGACTGCCTTTTACTGTTCATGGAAAAGTACAGTCAGATCTGTAATTTACTACTGTACTGTCTCTGGTAAAGGAATGTCGCATTCAAGGTTTGATGGGAAGCCTGCATGCACCTTGTAAATTGTACCATTTTGCTCTGTTTGTGAAACACCATAAAACTACTTTTGGTGACAGCTGAAGTATGAGTGAGTTCAGACTAAATATCCTTCCAAAAAACCATCCAGATCACTGCAGATGGGTTGTGTCTTTGGGTGTGACAGTGACCAAGAACAGAAGTGCTGAATATCTGGACAAAAAAATTGCTCAGAGTGAAACTGAAGCTAGTGGGCAAATCTGCCCACAAAGGCACAGGCACTAATGGGCAGGGCTATAGGGTCTTTGGGATCAATGTAGAACTGTTGCTGTTACCAAGTCCCTGCTTTGCGATATGTTTTTGGGTTCTTTTTGAAAGTTCTTAAGCCTTTCTCATAAAGTTCTACATCTGCACAGCTCTGTATCTTGGGGATAGTTGATGATTTAACAAAGTTCAACCATATTTTTGCTTGAGGTCTATTCTTGTTAATTTTAGTTTTTGGTCAATAGTTCTGGTTAGCCTCAGGGAGTGGTTAATGGTTTGCTGCTGAGAGAAAAGTTCTGGCCTGTGGAGAAATCCTGAGGTTATTTGTCAGAAAGAAGCATCTGTCATTGTAGTTCACTGTCCCTATCACTGCTGCCTGTGTTTATCACACCACATTGTCCTGTGTTTGGCTATAAGATAAAAATAAGTTGTTTGTGAGATAATTATGGAGGGTAGCCAGTGCATAGAACTGCACTCTCTAAAAACACACAGTTCATTTTTGTTATGGTAGAAGTACATCACAAGATGGTACACACCAGAGTAAACACTGCTGTGGGGGCATTGTTCCACCTTCTGATCAGCAGGCTCTGTAATTAGTTTCGTTGCTGTATGAAGACATTTTGGATCCATCCCATTCATGATTTCATCCACTCCTGCATGTGTCCAGGAGACAGTTAGGCTGGAATACAGTAAACCAGGGTCTTTTGGCAGCCCCAGGTTTTGATCTGCAATTTCAATGACAGCTCAGCTTTTCCTTTTCCCTGCATGGGTTCGCTGAGTTGTTGCAGGGTAATCTACAATCGGAAGAGACCTTCAGTGTCACAAGATGGTATCAGTTCCTGATGGATATTCACACATTAGCTCCCCATGAGAAGAGGCTCCTATCTATCATGCTTACACAAATATGTGTTTACATTGACATTTATGGTTGTAGTCTTGAAGTGCTGCCAGACCACTGAGCTTATTTTGGGACAATGAACATATGGTTCCAAAACTTCATTGTTGCAATGGTGGAAGTAAATCAAACATAAACTTACTGATGTTTTTGTTTGTGGGACAGTGGCTGGGAGCATTAAGGTGCTATCTCTAGCCATCATACTTCTGAATTTAGAAATACCTTGTGTTGCTCTATTTCTTATTGCTATTCCAGTATTTTCAGAGCTTTTATAAAGAGTTATCTGAGTTATGGTTTGTTGCCTTCTTTTTTTTTTAAAAAAAAATTATTATTTATTCCATATGTTAGAGTTTTAGACACTTATGATATTTACAAGTCCCTTAATAAGTCTGGTTGACTACGGATGGTACTTTGTTAACTCGCTGGTGTGCTTTTAGAGCATACAGGTCCAGCCTTCTGTTGTGCCTCTTTTCAAACCTCTTGCGTTTTCATTCTGACTCTCTTCACCAACTTGGGCCAGCGTTCATAGGACAGAACAGAGAGAGCGTGGTGAAAGCTGTCATGGCTTTACGAGTGGATAGAGTTGTGAAATAGTGAGCAAATGCAGAAAAAACCCCTTTAATAATCCCGTCATACTTCATTTGAACACATCGATCTGGAGCTTGCCCCATCCTGCCTCTGAATGGACTGATGAGAGGCTCGTAGATAGCTTTGCCTTGCATTCTCTGCAAGGGGCACCTTGTAATTGTCCAGCTCCAAGAGTGGGTTTTAGCGTGGTGTGATCAAAGCAGTCCCCTAATCATGCCATTCGCCAGCACTTGAACTGAAAATAACAAACCTATTCAACCTGGGAGGAGTGAATGCGTGAGAGATTTTCACCTGCTTATGGAGGCTTGATTGTGGGCATTACGGTTCAAAGCTGGCTTAAAGTTTTATCCTTTGTTTGGGAGGTGGAGACGACTCATCCTTCCTTCTGATGACTTTTGTATTCAGCTCTTCCTATGATTTCATTAAGACATATGAGCTTGGTTACCAGGCTTTTATCTGCGCTAAATATAAATGCGAAAACAAACTGAACAGAGCAAGGTAAATAAAGAACAGGAAGCGTCAGACAGACCTCTTGAGACTTTCAGTATTCCCACGTGTTTTACATTATAAACCAGCAGGCGAGCACCAGCGTGCCACACAGGTGGAAATGTGTGTACGGAGGCCACCAAACACTTGAGTATTTACTCTGTATCAAATGACAGGAAGGGCTGAGTGAAACAGCATTGTGCTGAACCGCTGTGAAAGGCTGTGGGGTTTCCAATAGTGCCCAAATTTCTCTAGGGTGGGCTGATGTTGCTTGCAGTATAAAAACAGAGGCAGTGGCTCAAAGTACTAAGAGAAAGATGCTTAAGCTGCTTCTAAGTAGAGGCGCTGCTGAAATATTTTGAGCTTTTATTACTAGGTAAGAAATTTGGAGTAACACTGTAAAGTCAATTATTAAAATGCATTCTGTGTTATGATGAATATCTCCTCCATCTGCAAGGACAAGCAACATCTGACATTAAAGCAACCGATGCAGCTGGACAAAGCAGAGTACACTTAATTTTTGCTGACAGGACCCTCCAAAGCATGTCAGTATCTGGCTGTTAAATTTTTATGTCTCTCTCCTAAAGGCTGACACAGTCTATAGAAAATTGGTTACCTGAGAGAGAGAATTGTTACTGGAGCTTGGAGCCATGACAGGTTGTCAAAGGCTGAATAAGGAGGCAAGTGAAGAGATGCAAGGGAAGAGGCAGTGGGGGGCAATTCACGGTATCGCTGGGAGTTTTAGCCAATTCTCAGCATATCATCTGCCGTCATTGAGATGTGAAGACCTTCAGCATTTGCCAGGTTTGGGCCCCTAGTGAAAGTTTCTGTGTTTTCACACAGACAATACGCTATGAGGGCCTGATGGAATATTTTTAACAAGCATGGTTTTTTTTTTTTTTTCTAGAGGAGGTCTAGAAGGGGGATAGTCTGCCAGGGTAGAGGTAGTAGTTTACCTATTTTCCTGAAAGCAGAGCTAGAATATACAATATTTTACAAGCTTCATCAGATGCTCCTGGCTGTCCTTACCAGTTCCTGTGAATTAATGGAGAATATTTAGTTTCCACAAGTTCATATCCTCAAATACAAAGCTCAGGCTTTGTCAAACTCTGAACTTTACATGACACTTGGAAGTTTATTCAGATTTAGTAATTGCAGTGAAAGGGTGTAAGTAATGGTTAGGATTTAAGGGGAAGCCCTTGGTTATTTGTTTTCTGACAATGGGATGTATCCTCCATTTCACCTCTGTGAGTGCCTCTTTAGCTGTGTGCCTCTATACTTCTGTGTGTGTTTGGAGACCCTCCTGCTGCTACCAAGTTTCTAATCAACTAGGAATGATAAAAGAAGGGATGTTTCTTCCCCCAGGATAAATGGGGAATGGATACACAAGGTGATATTCACTTTAGCTTTTTGTAAATGCCCACAAGTGAGATGCCCTGCACCTGGTTCTGTGCATCCTCCTCCCAGCAGTCTGTGGTAAGTGGAGGCAAGTTCATCTTGTACATCACCACTTCAGCATTGAGCCTCCTGGGCAGGTGTGATTCTTCTACATCAGATGAGACACAGTTGTGGGAGTGTCAAGAGCTGAGTTGAATGCCCTTGGGAACAAAATCTGAACCTCCAGCATCCATGCTCTGGTATGTTAGTCATCATTTCTATACATTGGTGGCAGTAGGAAGTGCCACAACCAGGTTCCTGTGACCTGTAGCAAGTTCTGCCACAGATCTGAACTCCCAAAATGTGGCAGGAAGGATAGCACAGGGCCAAAGGGTGCAGTCTGCACATACAGCTTGAGGGAAAGGGAAGGACAAATTACTGCACAGATAACCAACTAGAAGTAGATAAAATTTATCATGTCAGAGATCTTGGTGTTGGTATAAAACTGCTTCAGGTCAGACAACTGAAAGGGCACATACCACTTTGCATCTGGCTTGTTCCACAAAACAGAGGTGGGAAGAGAAAAAGAGAGTTGTAGAAAATGTCCAAGAAAAGTTGCTCTTTTGTTTATCATTGCTCATCTTTCTCTGTGGTGCATTCCCCTACCCCCAGTTCTTTCAGCAACTGCACGTGCTGCATACCATTCACATTATATTAAATAGAGATTGCTAGGGTTGTAGCAGATTGGAGTATTATCAAGGGAGATAATTACATGCTGTGGGTAGCTGTCAATGTTCCTGATAGTACCTTGTTGAGGAGTTCAGAGAGCACAAAGCTCTGCATCAAAGGCTTGTTTCCACAAATGGATTATCTGCAAAGAGCCTTGACTTAAGGTAACTGCAAAAGAGATCAAATTGACTGAAGATAACTGGAAAAGAGATCAAATTGTGTCACTTTTCTGTGAAATCCAAGGAAAGGCCTAAATAGCCTGAACGATTGCTCTCTCCTCTTCATACCTTTCAGGTTTGGATCTTGTTTTTTTTTTTTGTTTTTTTTTTTTTAATGGGAAAAAATCTGCAGTTTACTGCAAAGTGGCTAGATGTAACACACATCTACGTCAAGGCTGTGAACCAGAGCAGAAAAGGCAAGAATGCCCTTTCTATTCTGGAGGGTCTGAGGCTTGGCCTCCATTTAATTTCTGTTCGCAGGTAGCAAGGGTTTCTTGGGCTGGAGGGTGACTTTACCCCCAGACAGGATGGGCACAGAAGCAGAAGCCCAGCGGGGCTGTTGCAGGGGAGGGGACGTTTCCCCAGCTGCCCCGAGGTCTGGCTGCATTCACACTGATGCGAGTGTGCTGAGGGACACCGTACCAGAAGGTGGCACTCCAGACCCTCTAACGTGTGTCCCGGGCTCGGCACACGGCAAAGGCTGCGGTGCAGGCAGATCTGGGCTGGCTGGGAGCCGTTTAGCTGCAGACGCGCGGAGCTCTGTCCGGGCTTGTTCCCTGTGCTGGGAAGCGCAGGTACAGCCCAGATCTCGGGGCTACATGTATGCGCCTCTCCTGAAGTGGGGTTTGAGCTTTGTACAGGATTATCCTTCCTGCTTGTTCATATGATTCCTAGAAGAGCTTTGCCGTGTGCCTCTTAGCGTCTAGGCAGGGGAAGGAGGAAGTGGAATGGCCAGGCCATCTCCTTAACATGCTTTAGGGATCAGACTGAACTTATTTTTGGAAAGGAGAGTTTCCCATTATAGAAGCAAATTGTGCTGTGCTGCTTGTCCTCAGAGACAATGAACCAATCTTGCTCTTTTACAGTTTGGTGTCAGAGATGGCTAAAACTGCTGCTCTTACTTGTGCACTGGGAAGAGTGGCTCTGACAGGTTGGTCTTGCTCTAATAGTCTGAAGAGCATAGAGATTTGGAAAGAAATTACAAAGAAAGCGTCAGACTCAAAAGAATTAGTGGACTATTAAATATTTGAACTTAATAACAAGCTTGACTACTTCTCTACCAAAAACATTGTTCCCAGCTCCACTTTTCCCATCCTCATGCCCAATTAGTGCTGTCACCTTTACACTTAAGAGCAATGGCCCCTGTCTTTCCCTTCCATGCCCTTCCTGGCAGTGTATTCTCAACTAATGTGGATATCTCAATATTTGATTATCCTGCGATCTGCCAGCACATGGAAGGACTGGGCAGTTAGTCTAAACTGCCCCTCAGCTGTCTGACTAGCTAGTCAGTGAGAGGATCTCCTCCACCACACAGAGAGCTTTGTCCCTTGAGACCATACATGGCCCCTGCACTTCTTTGTATGGTTATTTGCTGGGTTATTGATCTGACTGTGTAACAAAATAAGATTTTTACAACTTGTTCCAGTTTGGGCCACGAGCTGACCCAGTTCTGGAGAACAGAGTTCACTCTTACCCCTTTTCAGGAGTAAGAATGAGGGCACTGTGCACTGATTTGAAATCTAGAGAGAAATTTTATTTATAAGAACATCTATGTATAGGGCAATCAGGTAGGGTAAGTATAAAATCCGCTAGACCCAAACCTTCTAGAATCCTCCACTCCTTCCACCCTCAGTCAGCCTAAGGGTAGGTTGAAACTGCTCCCCCCCAGCTGGTCCTACAAGGCCTCAGTGACTCAACTCTCTGCCCACCAAGTCCCCCACGAACCAAGACAGGAGCATGCACTGCTCGGAGAGATGGAGGCAAGAGAAGCAGGGAGGAGAAGGGGAAGAGATGCAGTCAAACACTATCTTTTAAGCTGTGATATCAGAAAGGGGATAGAATAACACTACTGCAATATCCTGGGACAAGCAGGTCCATCCCTCTGGGATGGACTTCTGTCCCTATGGTTTTTTGTAAGGGGGACCTGGGATCCCTCAAACTGCCACACAACTGAAGTTCAGCGGTTCCCAGTTATGCATGCCCCTTGGGAACCAGAAAGAATTGTACTTATACAACCCTATGTTGTCACTGATTTTTTTAATTCCTCTGATGCTTACAAGGTGCATGTAGAGCTGGTATAAATATTTTCATATTTTTCTGTTAGGGCTATGATTTAAATACTTAATTGTCAAATAGCCTGTAATGACAGCACTCATAATGGATTAAGTTATAATTTAACCCCTGCTCTCCCCTTCGCCAAAGATGAGTGACTAACCTTGGCTTGCTGGAATGTGATTAAATGAGGTATCTCTGATAACTCTCTATGTGTTTGTCTGGAAAGCAATTTCCACTTTGTTATGTTACAGTAGCCAGTGCCTTATGAAGTAAAAGAAAACATTTGTCCAGCAGGACATCATAAATTTCATGACAGACTTTAAATTTCCTTCAATGAATTGTTTAAAGTGGAGCAGACTGATCTTCTTAAAACACATTGGCCTTTCCTGAGTTCGTGAGAAGCTGCTTTGCCTCCTCTGTTCAAAAGCAAATGAAATCCCCTCTGCAGAGGAAGCCTGGTGGTAAACGGAAGCAATATAGTCCTTGGCTCTGTTTCAAACCCAGGGGAAACCAATGCCATCTGAAAACCAGTATTAAAAATAATTAGTCAGGATCATTTTTGATAAGTTGATTGTGCCCCATAAAAGAGAGATTGTGGAAGCCACCATAGCCCCAGCAACTTGGGCATAATCCAGTTTTTACAGTGAAACAAGATTAAGTTAAATCACTTTTCCAAATAACCATAATTTGTTTGATTTGCTTTCATGAGGGCTTTCAGTTATGTCAGTAGTTGTCAGATGTAGACTGATGCTTGTGATGTCTCATGGCTTTCAACTTGTGAAAGACGTCTAAACTTTGCTGCCCTCCAGTTAGAAGGAGCAATGGTCTTTTGAGAATGAATGAAATCCTTTAGCTCTCAGTCCTGAAATGTGATGCTTGGGTCAGCCTTCAGTGATGCAGGAAGTCTGTATGGTGGTGTTTTATGCTGTAAACTTTCTTCATATTAAAGGCATACTGAGAATGACACCTCAATAAAGAATGACTGAGAGCCTTTAGGTGTATATATGCATACATCTCCTTTTGGCATGTGAGTGCACAGAAGTTTATTTTCAGTGCTAAAAAGTGAGCATGATTTGATTCTTAGAACTACGAGCTAAATGTACTCATCAAATTCTAGTCTTGTGATACCTTTGAGTGGATGCACATTTTCGCTGCATAAATTACTGTGGTCCAAAGATTTGCCTTGTTAAGGGTGAATACTATTGGCATGTCATGAAGGAGAACATAATAATAATAGT
>VWYK01115657.1:0-14093 GCA_013399775.1 Semnornis frantzii | reverse complement strand
TCCCTTCCCATCCCATCCCATCCCATCCCATCCCATCCCATCCCATCCAAGTTTCCTTGGCTCATTCCAGTCTCCTGATCCCAAGGAGCAATAAACCATTGGTGGTCTGGAGACTCACCTGTGTGTTACAGAAGCTGCTTCCCTTCTTTAGTTCTTTCCATTGAGGCTTGGCCACTGCTTGGGTTTGGGCACATTTTGCCCCACTTAAAGCTGCCTTTCTTCTGCAAACTTTTGTCCTGCCACAGCTCCACTCCCAGGACTTTCATTTGGCCTTGTTATCTGTGGGCTGGCTGTGACTCATCCTCCTCCTTTGATCAGCTCCACTCCTGTTGTCACAGCTGCCCAGTCCCTAGCCTGGCATCCTACAGGTCTCATGCATTGGGTCCTGTGGCATTCTCCTGTGCAGGTGTGCAGCACCCAGGGTATTGGAGCAGAACCTGTAGTGCTTAGGGAGGTGTTCTTTGGGCCTATTTATTAGGAGAAGGTGGGAAATGAAATTCTGAATTAGAGAAAAGCAGAGGAGATGGAGAAGAGAGGAGACTCTGCTGGTCATTGTAGCATCCCTGAAGTCAGTGGAGGGACTGGTGGGTGGAAAGAGCTGTGCAGGACACCAAGAGGGAAAGGTGAGATGTGTGGCAGTAATCTGCTGAAGCAGCTGCTGGCTTACCCTGCTTGGCAGCAGGTCTCTGCTTTTCCTGAGTGCAAATCAGGCTTGAACTTGACAGTCCATTAAAAGACATTCAAGGCTGCATTTGCCCTGGAAGGAGCAGCATTGTCCTCCCCTCCTCTCCCCCAGCAGGTCCCTTGTGTGGCTGCAGGACCCCTTCTCTTTGCAGGGTGTTACCAGGTGTGAGAGGCCGTGGGCAGAAGGGGAAGCTGCTTTGACACCAGCTCGCTCTGTGGTTTTGGTCTCCATTGCACTTTGCTGAACTTCCTTTTTCCTTCCAGGCTGACAAGAAGGACTCACAAGGGAACAACACAGTGTCAGGATTTGAAATTCTGCTTCAAAAGCAACTTAAAGGGAAACAAATGCAAAAAGAAATGGCAGAGTTCGTCCGAGAAAGGTAATTAACAGTTTCCTATCAAAGGAGCTATTGATGGCAACTTTGCTCTCTTTGGTACCCTCATGCTCTGTATTCTTAAACAACATTTTCTGTTTCTGTAGTATCTGCTCACACTCTGCAGCCTTTCCCAGCTCTCAGTTCTCTCCTGCTGTGCCTGTCTCAGTCATGCTGCACGCAGCCTGTCCATTTAAGCTGCAGACTCAAGGGGGACACGTGGACATGGGACAAGCAGAGCAGAGGTGATGTTTAGAAGGGAAATACATGGTCTGAAAGTAGAGAAGCAGTTTGCTGACATGGAGCACAGGCAGAGTTTCCTCAAGGAAGATGTAGAACAACATCACTTGGGACTGAAGCTGGTTGTGGAGCTAAAGCTACACACACAGACACTTAGAGTGAACCCCAAGTCATGAAGGCAGATGTCACTACCAGAATGTGCTCTTAGTGCCCTGGAATGGCACTGGAGACAGGCAGCTCAGGTAGAGGAGATGCTATGACATCATTGCTCTTAGGTAGTGTCACTGTTCTGTCAAATTGCTTCTCACATGCCCAAGCTGATGTAAATCATCTTGAGAATGACTCTGAGCTTGAGAATGGCCCACAGGGAACAAGCACTTTACTCTCAGGAGGAAGGCAGAACAGACTGATGGATGTTGTCTCCTGGAGGTAATTGCACCAGTTGGAGGAGCTGCTTCCCTCTTTTACTGTCTGTGTTGATGCTTGCTGCTGCTGAGTTGCCATTGCCTTCCTGTTCCACTGCTGCAGGCACAGCATGGCTCTGCTGTGTCAATCAATAAGCTGTAAAGCCATGAGCAGGGCAACAAACAGGCATCTGTGCTGGTGTTTGGAGGGCATTTCAACTGGGCTGAGTTTGCAGATAGCTGCTTCCATCTGGGGGTTTTTTTTTTTCCCCCCTTTTGTCTTTTTTTTTTTTTTTTTGGTGTAGCAGAAATACAGCAACAGTGGAGAAGTGCTAAATACAGCACAGGCAGTGAACACAGCCTGACACAAGAGGTGCAGAGGGCCCAGCATCCATGTGTGGTTCCTGCTGCCTTTGGCATGAGCCTCTGATCCATGAAGAGGTGTGACCAGAAGATGCAGGCAGAAGAAAGGGCCAGCTGGCAATCTACAGCTGAGGAGTAGTCTTGCTAAGCTAGAAGATAAAGCAAGCAGAATTGTGATAGCCTTGACCAGGGAAAAGTGGAGGAAAGCTACTCCAAAGAAGGATACATGTAATGAAATTTGACAGAACCAGAAGAAAGGAGCATTCAAGAGGGAGATAAAGCTGGCAGGAAGTGAGAGAGAGCAACTCTGACCCTGGGAAGAAGCATATTTGTGTCCTCAGTGGACTAAAAAGGGGAATGTGTTTTTCTTCTGTCTGGACCAAATGATTCAGGGCTGCTCTTTGGAAAAGGAGGAAGGCAGTGTTGAGCTGGGGAGGTTGCTCATGGAAATGAGAGCTCAGGCCTTCAGGAGAACTTGGACTTTCCCAGCTGAGAAGGAAAGAGTACTGCTAAGAATTCCATGATGAGCAGCAGGTGTCTGAGGGCACACAAGACCCTGTTTGTGTGGTTTGCATGGCCAGAGAAGCTCTCTCCATCTCTACAACCAGCCTGCTGGAGCAGGGGGGTTCAGGCAGCTAATGAAAACAGCTTTGCAGAGGAAACTGGGATGAGGCATAATAACCAGCTTTCCTCATCAACTAACCAGCAAAAGGCAAGGTAACTGAAATTTAGTTTAGCAAGGAGCTGCTGTTAAGGGAGCTACTTGTAAATAGCAATCCAAGGCTGTGCAATTTTGTGTTCATTCAGTTCTTGTTGACAAAGGTAGGGTTATGATAAAGACTCTGAATTTTAAATGAGACCTCAGGAAAGGGGGTAGGGGGGGGAAATGATTAGTAAATTGACTGAGCTGAAGGAACAAGAGTGTGGGTGGGAAAGAAGAGAAGAACTACTTTGCATTAGAAGTGCAAATATGGTCCTGCATTTGTATTCAAGCAAGCACTCCAAAACAGCCAAGAAGCTCTACAGACTATCCAGAGCAGCATCAGGCTCTCTGAGTGTGAGAAGCACACAGGAGAGGAGCACTGCCTTAGGCTTTGGGCCACACAATTGAGCTGGAAAATTCAAAAGTAAAGAGGAGATTGCTTAGCTGCATGAAGAGAAGCACAAACAGGGATGGCTACAGGGATCTACTTCAGAGTCCAAGGGAGGGCTACAAGGATGATGTAGGGGCTGGAGCACTGCCTGAGGAGGAAAGGCTGAGAGCCCTGGGGCTGCTCAGTCTGCAGAGGAGAAGGCTGAGAGGGGATCTGAGCAATGTCTGTAAATAGCTGAGGGCTGGGGGACAGCAAGGAAGGGACAGGGACAGCCTCTGCTCACCTGTGCCCTGGAACAGGACAAGGGGCAAGGGATGGGAAATGCAGCACAGGAAGTTACACCTCAACATGAGGGAGAACTTCTTGACTGTAAGGGTCCCAGAGCCCTGGCACAGGCTGCCCAGAGAGGTTGTGGAGTCTCCTTCTCTGGAGCCTTTCCAGGCCTGTCTGGATGTGTTCCTGTGTGCCCTGTGCTGGATTCTCTGGTCTTGCTCTGGCAGGAAGGTTGGAGTGGCAGATCTCCAGAGGTCCCTTCCAACCTCTAACATCTTGTGACCTGTGAATCTGGTGAAGGTCTCTCTAGCCCACTGGCATGCATCTGACTGTGGTGGTACAGACTGCATCAGAGAAGAGCAGGCAAGTCTCTCCTTTCTCTTTCCCATAACCAGAAGCTTGGAGATTTCCAGAGCCAGAGTTTGCCTTAGGTTTGCCATGCTCAGCAGATGCTTGCAAACACTTCTGCTGTTTGTCTAACCCTTTTGAATCTTTCAATACTTGTGACCACTGCAGCTATTCGTGGGAGACTTCTGCAGTCCATGCACTGCAGGAGGGATTCTGCTTCTGTTGTCGCTGCCTTTTAATTCGGAGAACCACTGCACAGACTCATGGTCACTGTCCCCACGCAGTGACAGTCATGCAGATGTCTGTCAGATATCCTCTATCACCTTTTCTCCACGTTCCCTGCATTGTCTTAATCTATTTAGTTTCTTCCTGCATGGCAGTCACATCAGATCATCTTTGCCTCCCTTTGCAGCTCTCTGCTTTTCCCTCATCCGTCGTAACCCGGCGTGGCTGAAACTGTTGGAGTGTGGGCACACAGAGTGCTTTAGTAGAGAAGAAAAAAGCCACCTGCAAGAGAGCAGGGAATAAACAGCCAGAGAACAGCTAGAACTCATGAAGCCAAGGCAACATGGGGCAAAAATGCACTTGCAGTCTGCAGTGCTTCTGTCTGAAATTCTGGCAGTTTTCCAGCAAGTTCAGCGTGCAGGTAGAGGCTCTGTGGATTCCTGGAGGAGGGCTCAGGGCTCCCTGTGTGCACATTTGTTGGTGTTTCAGTCACCACAGGCCAGAGTCTGCAGGGTGTTTGGTTCAGCCAGAGCCAGGAGGTGTTGTTTTTTATTTCTGAGGTGTATCTTCTGCTTGGTTTTTAACCTCTTTTGAATCGTTCTGGGTGTCTGAGCCACGGGTGGTGACAGGACACCAGGTTGAGGCTGAATGATTTATGCCTTAAAACTGAGCTCTTAGCAATAAGCAATGCATATTTTCTTCTTATTTTTTGGGGGCAATTCCTCCTGGCCAGGCAGCCTACCCTGTTAGTAGTACCATCCATCTGCAGTGCAAGTAACACTTGAAATCCAAGGGTCTGGGCCAAATCTGGGAGCACTTCCATCAAGGGCAGTGGCTTTGTGTGTAGGGCACTGTGCTCAGGACAGGCACTGCAGGCAGCAGACAGTGTCTCTTGTGTGAAAATCCTGAGACTTCCTTTTGCCTTGTGGTCAGTGAGGGAACTGGGGCTGTTTAGCTTGAAACAGAGGAGGCTGAGGGCAGAGCTCTTTGCTGTCTACAGATACCTGAAGGGATGTTGTGGAGAGGCTGCTGCTGGGCTCTGCTCACAGGGAGTTGGAGACAGAAGGAGGAATGGCCTGAAGTTGAGGCTGGGGAAGTTTAGATTGGACATTAGGAAAAAGTTTTTCCTGGAGAGAGTGGTCAGGGACTGGAATGAGCTGCCCAGGGAGGTGGTGGAGTCACCCACCCTGGCTGTGTTTAAAGGTCCTTTGGATGTGGTGCTTGGGGCTGTGGTTTAAGGTGAATCTTGCAGTTGGACTTGGTGATCCTGAGAGGCTTTGCCAGCCTGGGTGGTTCTGTGATCCTGTAGTACTTCAGTTGTTGATACAGTTCCAGCAGTACCAAGGAAGAGCTTCACAGGGCTTTCAGTTCATTGTTTTCACAACCAGCCTTTACAGTGGAAGGTGTTTATTGCTCTGTTCATGAGGCACAAATTCTGTGAGGCTCTGTCTGCAGGGGTAGCTCAGAACAGTCAGCAGACCACATTTGCAAGTGAAGCACTCAAAGGCATGCAGAATTCATCAGGAATAAAGTTGCATACTGAAAGATGCAGATTGGAGCTTTGGCTGGAGGCTCCTGGTAACTGAGGGAAAAGCAGTGAGCCCTGGCTTGGGCTGGACACTTGAGTGTTTGTCTCAGCTACCTTTAGACCTTTGCATCTTTAGCCTGTGCTCCTTGTCCAGGGCATAGAAACTGGCACCTCTGAGACAAGGTCAGCCTCATCCTGAAGGAGTTGTTCAGAGGAGATGTTATTTCGGTGAGGTCTCCCTGGGTAAGTGCCTTTCATAGTGAGGTGCTAACCAGTATGGCCCTTGGTGCTGGGCAGCTCTATTTGCTGGTCTTGCTGCAGCAGGTGTGGGGAGCTGGGAGGAGAAGACATCCCCCACGTGCTGAGTGAGGGCTGCAGTTGTACCCAGCTGGCTGCCACCTTGGGCCTCACCCAGCTGCATCCCACAGGGTGACCTCAGACCCCTCTTGGCTGGCTCAAGGAGCCCTCCTGCCTCAAACAGACAATGCACAACAGTGCTTGCTCAACTAAGTACTGCAATGGGTGTGCCAGAACTGTGACACTTCTGTGTGTCCACCTCACTGCAAGGAGGTGGATTTGAAGCCAGGTTTTTCTCCAGCTTAGCACAGGATCCGGAGTTGCTCCACCTGGCTGCCACTCAGTTCTCTGTGGGAGCTGCACTGCTGAGCAGGCTGGATGAAAAGCAGTGAGCAGCCAGGTGTTTGCCCCAGCTGGGAGGGTGGATGCCATACCAATGTTTCACTAGGAGGTGAACTCGAGGGAGGTAGGGATGAGTTTCAGGTGTGACACACATCACCTCTGAACCAGCAGCTGCTCCTTCCCTCCCTGCAATCAGCATTTGCCCTTGGTCCCTCACTCAGCAGCTGCACTTCTCCCTGCAGCCATTGCCATGCACCTGCACCACAGGTTGTGTTCCTGCTGTGCTGCTGGAGAGGACAGGACAGTGACAGGCAGAGGCTGCACCTCCACGTGTCAGTGCCTGGGGTGGCTGAAGGGCGAAGGCTCCACGTGTTGGTGGCAGGAGCCCCTGGCACATCTTCACCAGCTCTGCTGGGGAGCAGGAAGCATTCAGTGTCCCTAGGAAATGAGCAGCCCAGCACCCTACAGCTGGTTTGGATTTCTGCTCTGTCCCTGCGTTCCTCCACCCTTGCTTGCAGGAAGAACCATCTCCTGGTTGGCAGCAGGCTGCAGCATGCTCCTGGAGCCTTCTGCAGTCAGTGCTACACAGCAGAAACACTTTGTCCTTGTTATTTGCTCCTCAGAACTGAAGCTTCTCCTTCTAATTTTGTCACACATGCTGTCCTCCATACATCTCTGCTCTTGCCACTGCATTTTTAGCATATGGAGGGGAGAAGCTGGTGCTGCCAAGCCCTGGAGACTGAAAGGAAAATTCCTGTGGCAAGAGCTGTTGAAATGCAGAGGATTTCTTTGAATTAGATGTGTGGGTTTCTGCCTTAAAGCTTTCTTACTGCTGTCTTTTTTTTTTTTCCCCCCCTTCTCTGTGTGTGTGTGTAGGATAAAGATTGAGGAGGAATATGCTAAGAACCTGTCCAAACTGTCTCAGAATTCCTTGGCTGCTCAGGAGGAAGGGTAAGTGTGTCTCTGTGGCTGTTGCAGAAGACAAGGATTTGAAGGCAGAAGGTGTTCCTCTCACACAGGTACCTGCAGGTCCTGAGCTCTTCCATTGAGCAGAGGTTTATCATAGAATCATAGAATGGTAAGGCTGGAAGGGACCTCAAGGATCAGCCAGTTCCAACCCCCTGCCATAGGCAGGAACACCTCCCACTAGCACAGGTCACTCAAGGCCTCCTCCAACCTGGCCTTGAACACCTCCAGGGAGGGAGCAGCCACAACCTCCCTGGGCAACCTGTGCCAGTGTCTCACCACCCTCACTGCAAACAACTTCCTCCTAACATCCACTTTCAATCTCCCCTCTGACACTTCAAACCCATTCCCCTTGTCCTGGCATTCCCAGACCTTGTCAATAGTCCCTCCCCAGCCTTCCTGTAGCCCCCTTCAGATCCTGCAAGGCCACTCCAAGCTCTCCTGGAAGCCTTCTCTTCTCCAGGCTGCAGAGCCCCAACTCTCTCAGCCTGTCCTCACAGCAGAGCTGCTGCAGCCCTCTCAGCATCTTGGTGGCCTCCTCTGCACTGGCTCCAACACTTCCATGTCCTTCCTGTGCTGGGGGCTCCAGAACTGCACCCAGGACTGCAGCTGGGGTCTGAGGAGAGCAGAGCAAAGGGGCAGAATCCCCTCCCTTGCCCTGCTGCCCACACTGCTCTTGCTGCAGCCCAGGTTTGTTTAGCTTAGCAGCCTGCCTGTGCTGGGGAAGGTTGCTCTGGAGTATTGTTTTCTTTTGAAGATGTTCATGCTAAAGTTTTAGGAATATGTGTATCAAACATGATATTTCCAAGAAGGTGTTTGTCCTGTCCTTGTCCTGGCCAGCACCAGTTCCCTGTGGGATTAACCTGTGGAAGTGCTGAATTACTTGGAGTATGGAAGAGTATTTGGCATATGTGTACAGTGATGTATGTATAGTGAAAACTGATCCATAAGGCCAGGCCAGTAGAGTTTGAAGAGCACAGGTAGAGGGAGGATGGAATTCTCATTGTGGGTTTGGCCCTCTGAGAAAAGCAGCAGCTTGTCCCTGATTTACAGCATAGTTACACTCTCTGAGTGCTTCAGAAGGCATTGGGCAGTGCTCCTCAGACCCCACTGCAGTCCTGCAGTGGGCATGGAAAGACACAGCTCCTGAAGGGCTGGGAGTTACTAGCTCTGTTCCAACACAAACCCTGGAAAGCAAGGCTGGAAATGACTCTCCTCACCCTGCTTCTGACACTGTTTCTGCTGGCAGTGAAGCTCCCCAGGCTGCTTGCTCATCCTCCAGTGGGCAAGGACAGAAATGGCAGGAGGCTAACCAGGCTGCTACTGCTGCAAGCACCTACACTCACAGCAGTTTCTCTTCTTTCCCCCTTAGGAGTGGGTGTTAACCTGCTCCTAGCAGAGCTAAAACCACTTTCTTCCACATCCTCCTCCAGCTTTCTCCTACCCTCAGCAGGAGAAGGGGGATGGGGAGGAAGAGCCTGAAAAAATGAAGCAGGCAGAAACTAGGGGAGAGTAGGGAATGAGGATTGAAGCATAACAGGTGTTGAGGTAGGCAGCTGAAGGAAACATGGAGCATAGCATAGGGAGCCAGGAACATGGCCCAGTGTTGCTCTTCCTGGAGGGGTGGCACAGTGAGGCAAGGCAAGGAGGTCCTTCTGCAATTCGTCCTGGGAGGTTAGGGACAGGCAGAGGCCAGTGAGGAGACCCTGGGAAGTGGTGAGGCTCAGGAAAGGGAAACCTGCCATTTTAGAAAGTGAGGAAGAGCAGCCAGCAGGAGGATTTGAGGACACAAAAGGGGAACTGCAGCCTAGCACACTGGAAGTAAACATTACTTGGGGTAGTTCCTGGGAAGGTGTGAGTGGGGCAACCCCCTGAGCTACTCTGTGAACCCAGCAGTTAGTGCTGCTGATTTCACACTCCAGCTTTGCTGAGCAGCAGTCTCTGGGGCTGACACACAGACTGTTGTGTGTGAGAAGGTCCAGCATCACATCTGTGAGTAGAACCAGTTTGTGGTATTGAGATGCTTGTGTCAGAGCTGCTGTGTGCACAGTGCTGCACATACACAGGAGGTCACCGTGGGCTTTGGAGTCATTGTAGCTGGGTAAGAGATGCACAAGTTGCTTAGCAGGCTGAAATGCCTCCTTTACATCAGATAAAATAGAGCCAGTGAGAACTGAGCAGTGAGAGGGGACTTTAGGGTGGGCCTAAGGAAGGGGAAGAGTTTGGGAGCGCTTAGGTAGGTGAAACAATCTCAGGTTGTTTAGCTGTGATGAAGACCATGCTTGAGGATTCAACTCCTTGGAGCAGTGTCAGGGATTACAGCTCCTTACTTTGAAATTGCAGGTGCCAGGCAGTTTCTCAGGCTGTTGAGATGGGGCAAATATAACTGTCTTTAAAAAGGGGTGTAGGAGAGAGAGCAGGAGCCAGGAAAACAGCCTCTGCAGTAACAGAATCAAGCTTCCTTAGAAGCACTTTGTGTAGAACCAAGGTGATGAGCAATTAATGGGAATTCATGCAGAACAAACGATGTCAAAGCAGCCTAAATTCCTCTGATGAGGAAATAACAGAAGTCACAGAGTCAGAGCATTGAATTATATAATTGTAAGGGTTGGAAGGCATCTCAAGGATCAGCCAGTTCCAAGACACTTCACACTAAATCAGGTTGCCCAGAGCCACATCCAGCCTGGCCTTAAAAACTTCCAGGAGTGAGGCTTCCACCCCCTCCCTGTGCCAATCTCTCAGCACCTCCATGGTGAACAATTTCTTAATGTCTAATCTAAATCTCCCCTCCTCTAGCTTGAATCCATCCCCCCCCCAGTCCCATCACTACCTGACACCCTAAAAAGTCCCTCCTCAGCTTTCCTGTAACCCCTGTCAGATATTGGAAAGCCACAATAAGGTCTCCCTGGAGCCTTCTCTTCTCCAGACTCAACTTCACAGCTCTTCATTTAGTTCAGCTTTTTCCAGTGGGAGACTCTTAGAGATGTGGCCTAGGTAAAGCCTGAGGTGCAGAACTAGGTAAGAAATCAACTGCTCCCACTGCTAACAGACAGTGAAAGGCAGAAAGCAGCTGTGTAGAGACATCTCCTTTGATTTGTCCCAAGCACAAAGTATTTGCCATGGTTTTGTTAATGGCCTGTGGTGGAATAAAGAACAGGTTGAGTGCAGCTAGAGGTGAGCAGTGCTAGGAGAGGTGGCATGGGAAGAAAAGGTTTCAGTTCAGAAATGGAGAAATTAACTAAAAACAAATACAAAAAAATTGAAATGCATTGCAGTGAGGACAAAAGAGCAGGTTTTATGCTTTCACAGGATGTGAAAGACACAGTTACATAAGAGCTTGTGGGAGAAGGATCTGGCTGTAGTGAATCACAAGCTTATTCATCATCAGCTTCATGCTGTTGTCTAAAAAAGCAATGCTGCTAAGATAGGTAGAAGAAAGAGTGTCTGGTACCAAGGAATCTCTTACCACTTTAGCAACTGGAAGAGCTCCACAGCAAGGTGGAGTTGTTTTGGTTGTAATGCTGTAAGGAGGAGTCTGAGCTGTTGGAGAGGCTCTGGAGGATTTCACCTAAAACTGCTGTCACCTGGAAGATTGTCTGAAGGGAAAAGGAGATGGAGTGATTTTCAGATGCTAGTGGCTCCTCTCAGGAGAAGCAGAATAATCTGCACTGAGGGCAGGCTGGGAAGGAGAAGAGGTGAGAGAAAAAACTGCATTGGCTGCACATCTGTTTTGAGGATTAGAGAGGAAAAGTTTGGTGTGGTAAGGACAAGATACTGAAGTATCTTGCTTAGGGAGGCTGTGGCACCTCTCTACATGGAGATCAGTGTGAAGGGAGCTGCCTGTCAGTGCCAGGACTGTCCTGCCTTGGTGACAGAGACCAATCAGCTCCTCAGGTTCCTGCCATCACATTCCCATGGTTGCAGGTGACACCAGGCTGGGTCACTGTGTCGATTTGCCAGAGGGTAGGGAAGCTTTGCAGTGGAATCTGGACAGGTGAGCCCAAGGCTAATTGCATGAAGGCCAAGTGGCAGGTCCTGCCCCTGGGTCACAACAACCCTGTGGCAAACTACAGACTGTGAGATGTGTGGTTGGAAAGCTGCAACTTGGAGAGGGACCTGAGGGTTGACTGAACATGAGCCAGCAGTGCCCAGGTGGCCAAGAAGGCCAATGACATCCTGGCTTGGGTTAGAAACAGGGTGGGCAGCAGGGACAGGAGGGGATCATCCCCCTGTGCTCAGCACTGGTGAGGCCACACCTCCAGTGCTGTGTTCAGCTCTGGGCCACTCACTGCAGGAAGGACACTGAGGGGCTGAAGCATGGCCAGAGGCTGGAGAAGGGCCTGGAGCACCTGGGCTATGAGGAGGGGCTNGTTTCAGCAGTGTATGGACCTGGCACTTAGGGACATGGTTTGGTGTTGACCCTTGAGTGCTGGTCAGGAGCTGGACTGGATGAGCTTGGAGGTCTCTTCCAGCTGGATGTATTCTGTGATTCTGTGACTGTGTGTGGCTCTGCTGAGCCTTGTCTGACACTCTCTGACAGACCTTGCCAGGGGGATGTGCAGAAGACAGGGCACTGATCACTGCCACTCTGTCTTCTTTCAGGACACTAGGAGAGGCTTGGGCTCAGCTGAAGAAGAGTCTGGCTGATGAAGCAGAGGTCCATCTCAAATTTTCTTCTAAGGTAAATAATTCTGCCTTTTGCTATGTTTTTTGCCCTGTAGTTGGTGTGGATCTGCCTTCAGTGCTTGTTAGTGGAGGAAATACACCTGTGTGTGCTGCAGAGAGAGAATCCCTGTTGTGCTGAACAAGCTTACAGAGACTCTGTCCACTCTTCCTGCCAAATTCAGAGTTTGACAATCTACCTGATGAATAAGTCAGCTTTATTTTTTTAATTAAAGGGAAGGAAAGCTGATTCCAGAGCTTAAGGCTCAAGTTCCAGCCTGCTGAAGGAAATATACCTGGAGGTTGTACAGATTCCTTCTGCAAAGGAACGAATGAAAAGTAATATTTGGCTTCTCAGCAAGAGTCTGCTGTACCTGTCTGGGAGGAGGAGACCCAAGGACTCTGCCTTCTCCTTGTCAGCCTTTCTGAAAAGTGCACTGGGAACTTCCAGCTCCTTATTTTTGCCCTCTCCCTTCCAGTGGTGCCCAGAAAGCTTCCTTGTACAAATGATGGTGTTTAGCTGGGTTTTTTTCCACCACGTGGCATGGTCCTGCATCCTGTTACATTATGTTAACTTCTGTGGGGGATCAAGTTCAATCCAGTGGCAGATATCTCAGCACAGCAGCCATGTTCTGAAGGAAAATTATAGCTCTGCACTATTTGTAAGTGATTATGCAGAGGTTACTCAGGCAACCAGCCGCTGCCTTGGTAACCTGCTGCACTCCTTCAAACTTCTTCTTCTGGGCTGTAATTAGTGAATACTTTTTGCTCTCCATTGTCCTCCTGTATTGTCTTCTAAAAGAAAGCAGTGAACCCTGGAGTGGTGTGTGTGTGTGTAGGCAGGCAAGGCAGAGAGACTCTCATTATTGTACAGCAGCTCTGCACAGAAACTCCTCTAGCATCACCTGAACTCTGATACCTGCTCTGGGAGTTCCTACTCCTGGCTTGCTTTTATTAACAGAATATCTCCTTAAACATTTGGTTATTGCCATGGCTTTCAGAGCAGTTATTCTTAGAAGTGGCAATTAGGTAGATGTTGTTCTATGTTATTTAGGTAGGATATGGAGATATTATTGCATATTGTATGTCTTGTTGATAGTCAAACACAACCACTCAGTGCTGGCACAAGCACTCAACAGAATCACAGCATTAACCAGGTGGGAAAAGACCTCTAAGATCATTGAGTCCAATCTATCACCTGACACCTGCTAATTAACTAAGCCATGGCACTAAGTGCCTCATGCAGCCTTTCAAACACCTCCAGGGATGGGCACTCCACCACCTCCCCTTGGCAGCCCATTCCAATGCCAATCACTCTTGCTGGGAAGAGCTTCTTCCTAACCTCCAGCCTGACCCTGCCCTGGCACAGCTTGAGGCTGGGTCCTCTTGTTCTGTCCCTGGGTGCCTGAGAGAAGAAGTCAGTACAGTGTGGGGCACACCAAGAATGTTCACAGATAAACACCTGCCTTGACACTGAACAACTTCAGTGTCAGCCCTTCACAGCACAAGAGATCAGAGAAGGTGACACTGCTCTTGCAACACTAAGGAACATAAAATATTCTTGCACTGCTAATGCCTGCACAGGCTCATGTGGCAGCTACAGATGAGGAATCCTTCAAGAAGGCCAAGATTGTCCAGTCTGGGGCTCCCCAGTTCAAGAGGGACAGGGACCTGCTGGAGACAGTCCAGTGGAGAGCCACGAGGATGCTTGGGGGACTTGAGCATCTCCCCTATGGAGAGAAACTGAGAACCCTGGGGCTATTTGGTCTAGAGAAAAGAAGGCTGAGAGCAGATCTGAGCAATGGATGCAAATACCTGAGGGGTGGGGGGCAAGTGGCTGGGGCCAAGCTCTTTTAGGTGTTCAGCAGCAATAAGCCAAGGAGCAACAGCTACAAACTGGAACAGAGAAGGTTTCAGCTCAGCATGAGGAGAAACTTCTTTAGAGTGAGGGTGGCAGAGCCCTGGAGCAGGCTGCCCAGAGAGGTTGTGGAGTCTCCTTCTGTGAAGACTTTCCAACCCCACCTGGATGCATTCCAGAGTGAACTAACCCAGGGGCTCCTGTGTTGGCAGGGAGGTTGGACTGGAGGACCTCTGGAACTCCCTTCCAGCCTCTAAGGTTCTGTGATTCTGTACAGGGTTTGGACTGGCTGAATTCATGGTGGGCTGGCCTGGCTGTGGTGTGTCAGCAGCCACTCTTGACATGGGGTTGATGGAGCAAAGGCAACAAAACAGTACTTGTGAAATCAAAGGGGGCGTGGAAGTGTAGTTGCTAACCCAGATGTGGAGTGTCTAA